>CM047807.1:16986988-17234322 GCA_026214975.1 Gentiana macrophylla
ATTGTATTTTAAGTACATCTTCACTAACTCAATCCTCCCTTGTATATCCCATACACTGAGTTAAGTGATTACATAAACGATATACTTAGGGTTTTCTGTAGTGTAAATACTATTGTCACATCGTTGAATATGAGAATAATAAATATGAATAAAAATATCATTTTATTTATTAAATAAAACAATTACAAAATTGTCTTTCGGGCATCACACCTAACAGTTGTGTTTATCACAACAAGATGAAGGATGGTTTAGTCATCTATCTGGTTCTGTATGTGGATGATATGCTAATAGATGCTGTGAACAAGTATGACATTCAAGATCTGAAAAATCTTCTCAAGGCTGAATTCGACATGACAGATTTGGAAAATGAAAGGAAACTTCTTGGGATGGAGATCTATAGAGATAGGAAGCAGGGAAGCAGTTCTTGTCTTAGCATGGGTATATTGAGAAGATATTATCCAAGTTTGGCATGTCAACAACCAAACCTATTGATACTCCAATGGCACCAAATATGCATATGTCTGCTATGTTTTCTTCACAGTCAGTTGGGAGGAAGAATACATGTCAAAGATTCCATATGCTAGTGCAGTGGCCAGCTTAATGTATGTCATGGTCTGTACTAGGCCTGATTTAGCTCAGGCAGTTAGTGTTGTCAGCTGGTTTATGGCTCAACCTAGGAAGGAACACTGTAAAGCAGTGAAGAGGATATTTAGGTACCTTAGGGGTACATATGATATTGGACTCATTTATGGTGGTGATACTCAATGTTTTGTCACAGGGTACTGTGATTCTGATTATGTTGTTGATATGGACAACAAGAGATCTATGATTGAGTATGTGTTTACTTTGGGTGGTTCTGTGGTAAGTTGGAAGGAAACTTTACTAGCAATATGATATTATCTACTACTGAAGGAGAAGGTTAGTATATGGCACTGACAGAAGCAGCAAAGGAGGCAATCTGGTTAAAGGGGTTAGTCAATGATCTAGTCTGCATCAAGATCAAACTAAGGTGTATTGTGACAGTCTCAGTGCAATATGCTTGGCTAAGGATTAGACTCATCATAAGAGAACCAAGCACATTGATGTTAGGTACCATTTTCTGAGGAATGAGAAGAGGGTCTAAGTGAAGAAGATAAGCACTGATGTTAATCATGCTGATATTCACTAAACCAGTTTCAAGAAGCAAGTTACAGTTATGTCTGGACTTGTTGAATATCCAAAGCTGTTAATCTGAATCTGGGAATACTCAACTGAAGGTGGGGTTTTGTTGAGGTATTCAAATCTGGAGACCAAGAGCGAATCTGGCACTTGGTTGTACATCTGGTTAGTCTGCATGGACTTCGAGTAAAGGCGAAGATTTGTAATGGTGACTTAAACTGTGCAGCTGAGTCTGGTCAACTGAGTGTGATACTCAGCTGAGTTTGAAGGAAGCCTGTGGTCTGGTCAGCAGAGCATGAAGCAGCTGCTAACTCTGGTGTTTAGCTGAAGGAAGTCACTAGAGTTGTTGTTCTGAGTTTGTTGTGCTGAGTTGAATCTCAGCAAACTTGTGGAACACAATTTGCATGGGTTTTCCGATTTGGTTAAGTTACTTCTGGGGTATTTCAGTCATTACATGGGTTGACTGTTAAGGCGGGTAGGGTTGGGTCCCCAAGGCCTATAAATATCATCTATAATACACATGTAAACTGTAACTTTGCCGTGATAATCAAATAATCCTCATTTGTCCGTGGAGTAGTCGGCATATTGCCGGAAACCACGTTAAATTTATGTTCTTGTTTCTGTATTATTTACTCGTTAATTGTTTAATCTTTACTCACAATCATCATCATTTCTTGATCGATCCGTCTGAACAAAATCAATGTTATAAAAGTGTGTGTGAAGCCACAATCACTTGTTACAATTCAAGAATAGATTTTGAAATCAAAAATGCAAAGGGACAGGCATGTCGTTACAAACACAAAAAACAACAACAAACAAGACCACTTCAAAATATAATAAACGATTACAAATATATAGACAATAATTTGCATGTGCTGGCTATGTTTTAAAAGTATCAAGAGTTCTGGACTTGCCCTGACAGTGAAAACTCCAAAACTTCTTCCTGAGACCACGAGGCCAAGGTAGACAAGGTCCATGCTGTACTCCAATGTTCGATATTTAAAACAAGTTTTATTTGTTATATTTAAGGTGACCAAGCATTGACAATATATTTTATTCGGTAGGGGAACTTTTTCGTGAATGCTGAGCAGTTTCCTAGGTCGTGCACTAATAACATTATAATATGATAATTATATTACTATCAATAACCAAGGATTTAACTTTTCAATATTTTAACAAACAAACAAACAAAAACATTTCAACAGTTTATTATTAGCGAACAATATACAAAAATATACGGAGGGAAGACGAAATGTTGACTCGAGAACCGAAGAGACGGTTAAAGCTAATAAAAAAGAAACACAAGCCGCAACTACTACCACATCCTAAAATGAGAAATTGGAAAATCAAGGGCTTTAACCTCTGACATTTATTTTTAGGTTCGACAGATTCTGATATATTTTTTTAGGTTCACCGTCCAAATTTGGATGAAATCGTCTAAATACAGTCAAAACCCTCCAAATTTGGATGCAATTCTTCCAAATATATTGAATTGACAAAATGGACGTAAACCGTCCGAATTTTGGATGCACCGTCCGAATTGGGGCGAATACCGTCCATTTTTGGACGGTGCGTCCAACATTTGGACGGTTTACGTCCATTTTATCCAAAAGTCTAAAACCGTCCCAATTTGGAGGGTTCCATATGGCCTCTCCGTCCAAACAGAGGACGCACCGTCCAAATATGGACGGATTCATCCAATTTGGACGGAAACGTCCAATTTCAAACCCTTATCAGTCCTTCTTCCTCATTTCCAGCCGTTTCAAGCAAAACCTCTGAAAAAAAAAAGTAAACTTGACCATATTTGGACGATTTACAGCATTTCAATCCTTCCATTTCTCGAGCAAATTTGGACGATTACAATGGCTAATCCTTCGTCTTCTCGAGTCAAGAAGCACCTAATGTGAGTGTTTATAGTTTTTATTTTTTGATTTTTTTCCAATTCCGTTTTCATTTCTTTTTGTTTATTGTTATTTGATTTTGTTGGGTAATCATACATACGATTTGAATTCATATCCTATTTGATTTTGTTATTTGATTCGAATTAATCCTATTAAATTTTGTTATTTGATTATGACAGGATTTTTACGGTTTATGTCACCATGAATATCATGTTATTTGTTCGATTGAGATTCAACGGTGTTATAGGGTTTAGGGTTTAGATTCAAATTCACATATTGTATGATTATATGTATGTTTGATGAAGTGATTTTAGAAATCGAAATGATATGTATGAATCTTATAATTCGAATGGATATGTATGAAAATTAGTAAAATGTAATTAATAGCTTAGGGTTTATGTATGTATGTTCATGTAAAATTCGAAAATTAATGTATAATTTAGAGATCGTCATGTTTCATGTTCAATAGTGTGTTATTTTATTGTTGAGTTTGAATTCAATTCATGTATGGTATGATTAAATGTTTGATGGGGCATTTAGAAGTAATTTATGATGGTGTAAGAATATGTATGATAGTGTTATAACTTTTTATTTGATGTTCTAGTGTAATTTTTGATAGTATAATGTTAGATTCTATGATAGTAGTATTGCTAATTATTTAAATTTGACAATGAGTATGACTGATCACAGGGAGTATAAATGCCCTTGAAATTATCGGTAACAAGAATGTGATTTAAAAAATTGAAACAAACGACAAATTAATGTCGTTTGAAAATACAAGAACGAATATCTCGAACTGAATTCCATGGTACGCCTCGGCCTGATGAGGTTCTTAGAAATGCATGCTTTCCTTAGGGTGTTTTCGATTCCTTCTGATCCGATGTGTCATGCCTAATCTCCAGGCTTTGTATTGGGGCTCCTGGTAGGTAGCTCGTAGAAAATTTCATTAGGTCCGCTCAGCAGAGCATCTTTTTCTGTCTCAAAGTGACTGGTAAATCCTCACCGGAAGTGAGGCACCCCCTTAGATTGAAAATATAAGCCTGCGTCGCCGGCTCCGTCCGGCATCCGTTCTCCCTCGTCATCATCAAGTACTCTATGCCGTTGGTAAAAACACTACTCTCTTCTTCTCTTACCCCCCCCCCCCTCCCCTCTAACGTTACAACACAACACAACACAACAATACAAAACAACGATGTTCCGAAAAACAAAAAGAAAAGATGATAAGACATTTCGGTTACATATATATATATATATATATATATATATATATATATCTTTATTTATTTATTTATATGTGTGTGTGTGTGTGTGTGTGTATATATATATATATATATATATGTGTGTGTGTGTGTGTGTGTGTGTGTGTGTGTGTATGTGTGTGTGTGTATATATAAATATATAAATATATATAAATACTCACACGTACAAATCCTATTTACTATTTTTTGGAAACAATAATTTACTTCATATAGATATATGTATATAAAGTGAATAAATACAAATCGTATTTACTATTTTTCTGAAAAATAATCTTATTTACTTTATTATATATATATATATATATATATATATATATATATATATATATATATATATATATATATATATGTATATACTATACATATTACCTTTGTCTTTTTGTAAAAAAAAATGAAATCATTTTAACAAGTACATAAGAAAAATATAAAATATTTTTAATCATAAAAACACACTTTTACATATATATATAGTATACACAGTATATATATATATATATATATATATATATATATATATATATATATATATATATATATATATATATATATATATATATATATATATATATATATTTATCAATTTATTTATTTATATATATTGGCAATATATTTTTGCAATGAAATAAGCATGTGTATTTATAATCACTCATGACTTTCCACATCATCAGGACACATGGGGAATATATTCATCCAGCGTGATAAGGTGTTTGATACCAAATTGAGGTTCCATTCGGAAAGAAGAATCTATGAAAAACTACAATCCGAGTTGGTGTTGTATATCGACGGCAATAATCGTACCTTGTTAACTAGAATTTGGAAGAATCGGTGTTTGGTCAATTTATTACTTGGTATCGTGATAATTGGGCGTTCAAAAGGCGGCTAATAGCATTCTTGTATTTCCAAATGGTTTATCCCGACCATGACGATGAACTTCATTTTAAGATTGGCGAGAATAGAGTGAAGTTCGGCAAAAGAGAGTTTGCAATTACAATGGGGTATAGATTTGGAGATGAAAACCTTCAGATTCAGCCAATATCAAGGTGTTTTGAGGAGCCTTGTGACCTAAGAAGGTGCGCCGGGACTGTGACTATGGAAAAAATCTTAGTAGCGATGAGGACAAGGCAATGCGACACTGAAACCGTTTATCGGATGGCTTTAGTGTATGTTATATATGGGTTATTAATCGGACAAGACCCCGGAACTGTCATACCGAATCATATATTTTATATCGTCGAGGACCTAGAACGGGTTAGAACATATCCGTGAGGCGATATCATTTAACAACTTCATGTGGAACTGGCGTAAACAAGTACAACACCTACGGTTACTTGAGCCGAAAAATGATGAAGGCACTGTCGACCAACGATATCCGGTTGTCTATATGCCTTACATGTGTGGGCTTTTCATGCCATTCCGACCATCGCTCACGAAGGGAAATTCGCAATTGTGAGAGAGGGACATGAGAACGATCGTCCTACCATATTGAGGTGGAAGTTCTCCAACGGCGGGGTGTATTCCGATAGTCTGGCATCCCCACAGTTTGTTGTATCGGTAAGTATCGTATTTTCATTTTTATCAATCCATATTTTAAATATATTGTATGTAAAATCGTGTTTTTTTTCATGTATTCAGGACGGAATGCCCGGTGATGTTCTGAGAACCCCCGAAGATAGGGATTACGTAATTTCACTAGGGTTGCCGGCGGCGTATGTTACGGCTGTACCTCGTCAATTACCGTTCTCCCGCCGTCGAAACACACCACCGATCCCTCCCGTGGGAAAACACCGTCCGTGCCTCGGTCAACGCATAGAACGTGAGCGTCCCAAAATTGTTTGAAGAGGACGCCGGCGTAGGGCGATCGAGCGTCTGCATTATGCGTCTACCTCCGCGAACACGCAAGCGATGACACGATATCCCTAAATATGTTTCTTTGGCGAGGCGATAATTACTCAAATCATCCAACAAGAGTGGATAAAACTAACTCGGAGTTGAGTGTTATAAGGCGAGTTGGAAAAAACCAACTCCGAGTTAAGAAATGCAAATACCGAGCTTCAAAAGACTAACTCCGAGCTAGAGCCGTGAAGGCTCGATTAAGTGAAACGATGTGTGGGTTATTTGAAGTTAAGGGTGATTTGGCATTTTAAAAGATCAACATTCAAAATTTGTCAAATGGGTGGAAGCTCACAGCGACTAGACAAATGACAATGTGTATGAATTATCTTGCACATACGAATTTGACAGCCGTATTTATATTGTTAACACACGAATCTGAATTATTAATAGGGTGGTAATCAGTCACCCCAGTCCCAGCCTCCGCAACACTTCGACCCCGACGAGCTAATAGGTAATTTATATTATTAACATAGGTATTTTATTGTTTGTTATCATTAATTGATGATCTCGATTTTATTTGGTATAGCTACTCCCGAGGGTATGACGGGGGCGATGCGACAACAACAAAGCCGCTACATTTAGTAAGTTATTTGATTTTTCATTTTGAACCTAGAAATTACATTGTGAAAAATTCCTAATTTTATTGTTTGTCGTTAATTGATTATCTCGGTTATATTTGGTATAGACACTCCGAGCCTACGACAAAGTCCGCTCTTGGCACCATTCAGAATCGGTTGTGGAGCACGAGATAGATTTTTTAGTAAGTCTGTAGATATTTAATTTTGAACTAGAAATTACATTGTGAAAAACTATCGAACTCGACTTCCATATTGTTTATAGAGAGTTAATGTATATTGATTTTTGTATTATTAATATTTTAAAAATCTAATTTTAATTTGTCGTTAATTGATTATATCGATTATATTTGGTATAGACACTCCGAGCCTACGACAAGGGCATTCATCGACACCATTCAGGGAATCGGTTGAGGAGCCTCGGATCGATTCTAGTAAGTTTGTAGATTTTTAGTTTTGAAACTAGAAATTACATTGTGAAAAACTCTCTAACTATGTTTTGTATTGAATATTGTTTAGTCTTTGGTCCAAGCGATATTCAATTGGGGAAACAGCGGATTATGCAAGCGACGGAAGATTGACAACCCGTCGGACTATTAACCAACCACGATATTTACGTGATGGGTCGCGACGTTGTCGATCTGCGGTGCTAGGAGATGAGACAGCGTTGATAAAATTTCGCAAGAGTTGGAAGACCATTTTATCTCCTGGTGCGAACAAGAAGATCCACCCCCAATAGAGATTCCCACGGGCCTCACATTTGGAGAACCAATGGGAGATCGGGCGGGCAAGGCGTGGTTCGAACGTCTCCATGAGAAGTATAAAGAGTTAGACCGAGAGGTATATTCTTGTGACTTACATTTTCATATATCTGAAATTTTCATATGTCTGATTTCATTATATCTAATTTCTTTATTGCGTGCGTCCAGCATATCGATGGGTTCCTGGACCTTATACGACGCCAAATGTAAGTATATCCAGAATGCTTTGAACCGCATACGGCTATCGCCTTCTCTGAATTGTCCTCATTTTGCGGTCAGGGTCATATAGATCAGGGAACGACGCCTGACAAAACGCTTATTCCAAATCATTTGATTCAGTACGTCAAGCAATGGAATGAAAACACAGTGGTGTACATGCCCTGGGCTATATATCCTGGTCACTGGGCTGCTGTCGAAGTGTCTATTCCCCGCTGGAAGCTTAGAGTGTATGATTGTCTGATCGGGGATAACTATAAGGAGAGGGAATATGTGAAGGATTATATAAGAGCATTCGGTGTTTCGTTGAGGAGAGTGTTTGAGATGGATGATCGTCTACGTAACCTCCCACAAATGCTTGATCCAGCGAAGCCTCCTATTGTGGTCAAAGCAGTGACGGCTAAACACGTACCACAAATGCCAATCCCGTAAGTGTTATAAATTTCAAACTATTTATAATAATATATCGTATACATTATTTTCTTATCATTTGATTAATCAAAATTTACATTATGTACGAGGGATTTGTGGGGTATACCTTTGTCAAGTTCATCGAGCATTTCTTTGCACAAAGAGAATTTTCATTGATCACACCTGATAATATGTTGTTGTTAAGACATAAAATGTGTGTGCAGTTGTTTCATCAGTACATAGATCTTTTCATATTTATGTATATTTTGGTGAATGTATAAGCACTTGTTGGTGTATAGTCACTTGACATTTTGTTTGTTTTATCTCAACTTATGGCGTTGTAATATTTATATTATAAATTTTGTTAGCTTTTTATATTATCAATTTTATTCCTGTTGTTTAAGTGGTTGTGAGTTATGACCATCCAAAGTTCGAAGAATTCGGTTTTTTCGTATATACATATTTATCATTAACTATATTAAAAGAGCCAATGTGTTTCACCTAAAAATAAATAAATAAAAAATATAGTTGGATTGCATAAGTTAAAAAACAAGTCACATTGCTCGTCTCTGATCATCCATTACAATTGTTAGAATAAAGAACCAATAACCACCAGCTACAGACTAGAGACAAAGCATTAATTTATTTTGTTTTAATAAAACATCTACTAAATGAAAGGAAACATATTATCCATTAGCCTAACCCAAGTTGAAATGTTGGCTCCTAAACAAACCAAGGGTGGTCACAAAAGATGATAGGGGAGGTTTCCTGATCAATGTCATCATTGTCATACTCTGGTACGTGAAAATCTCTTGCGAGAGCCGTGATAAGAAATGGATAATAGAGATAACCATCACCAATTATGCTACGGGATATTTTACCAATCCTATCAACGATGTCACGTCCAAAATCAACATCACGTTTCAAAGCTGCGTACACAAACGATTGCGGCTCATTGCTCGGTTGAGCAAATGTGTACGGTACAATACACGCTACTAGCAATCCATTCGAAAATAACACGCATCCATTCGTTAGGAAGTTGGCGTCTTTCAATCAGACGTTGGAATGCCGAATGTTTGAATTGGTATAATATAAGTGATTGTATGCTTTGACTCGGATACACTATAGTAGCGATTGATCCAATCCGAGTAAAGCAAACATCTACTCCACGTAATTTGTACACCCACGATCTTTGGTATTATATCATCCGACGCAGTAATTTTTGACCTGACAAGTGTGTAGAATTCACGAACAATTGATCGATTCATAGTCGAGGTCGGTGTAGGACTAGTTGCGTGGCGCTCCGATGAAATTCTGCGTAAGAGACTCTTCATCCTGATAGGTAGACTATCCCATTCAATTCTCCTCTCTCCTACAACACTTATATATTGAAAGTGCCAGATCCAATTGCGACGCTCATGGTCTGTTGTGAACCGATTTAGCAGTGTATCCTCGTCGTAGACGTGAGGTATACTGTGCTGTCTCACAGGCCGATGAGGATGCCATTCCGGGAGAATTTCATTTTCGGGATTAAAAATATGAATGTTAGAAGGAGGGGAATCCGATTCAGACATTGTGGCTAAGGCAGAGTAAAAGTTAGGGTTATGCATGGGTAGTGTAAAATTCATAGTATATATAGAGTTATCGATGTAAGAGGTCATGGTCAAGTCTTGTCAATCAATCAATGGTCCTGTTGAATTTTGGACGGAATCCGTCCAAAATTAATTTGGACGGATTCCGTCCAAATATTGGCCAGTGAGTGAATTCGGACGGTTTCTATACTTTCAATCAATCAATGTTTCTGTTGAATTGTCATGGTGTCGGCGATATTTTTCAAAAAAGTTAAATGAAGGTGTAGTCAATGTCAAACATAAAGTAATATCTGCAAAATACAACAAGAACATTGATTGATTCAAGGTACGGAATCCGTCCAAATTCACTTACTGACCAATAATGAAGGAATCCGTCCAATTCATTGGACGGACTCCGTCCAAATATGCAATAGGAACATTGATTGATTGAAAGTACAGAAACCGTCCGAATTCACTCACGTCCAAACAAGGATGGATCCAATTAAACGGATCCGTTTGTTTTTAGACGGAATCCCTCCTAATTTAGACGGAATCCAATTGATGTCAAAACATAACTAGCCATGTTCTCTCGGATCGAAGACAAGACTGACATTGTACTCTATGTGTCCTACCTATATGTCATGTGTGGTCACTATCGGCGGGTCCCACGGCTTCAAGTGGTTGTGAGTTATAAATTTAAGCAGGCCATATAGGTACAGTACAGTGTTACTATAGACATGACATTGTACAGTGTAGTCAATGTCAGGTCATAACCATGTTGTCCAGTCTGAAGACAAGACATGACACTGTACATATGTGTCCTACATATATAACATGCGTGGTCACTATCGGCGGGTCCCACACTTCAAGTGGTTGTGATTATTGCATTTAGGCAGGACACATAGGTGCACAGTGTCACTATAGACGGGGCCCCACACGTCAAATGGTGGTGAGTTATGACCGTCCAAAATTTGGACGGAATCCGTCCAACTTTAGACGGATTCCGTCCAAAATATTGGTAAGTGAGTGAATTCGGACGGTTTCTATACTTTCAATCAATCAATGTTCATGTTGAATCGTCATGGGGCCCCACACGTCAAATGGTGGTGAGTTATGACCGTCCAAATTTGGACGGATTCCGTCCAAATATGCATAAGTCATAATTCCCACCGACCTTCTCAATCAATGTTTCTTTTGGAAAAAAATCTATAAAGTGAAAAATCCTTTAACAACCATTCATCCCTCTCAGAAAAAGTTTATTTTACTCATATAATCTCTTCTAGTGTTCCTTTCAATGGCCAACCCACATGCTCCTGTGTTCATTTCCAATGACGAAATTGATTTGTCGTTGGAAGAGCAGTCTCTCATAAGCCGTTTCACAATGTAAGAGAGAGGCGTGAGTACGTGACTAAGCTGGATGGCAAGACACGTCGTGCAGAGAGGCGATTGAACATGGAGAGTCTTCCTAGTTTGATAGGGAAATTGTTCCGAGATAATGGTTGGCATGGTGTCCCCCAAAGGCCATTAAGCTGTCATCACGTGAATCGGTCTATTGTGCGGGAATTCTACGCTTGTGTAGCTATGAGTGAGCTCAATGAACGGTGCGTCGGAGTGCGAGGCATTCCTGTCGTTTTGAATAAAACATGGATCAACAACGAGTATGCCATTCCAGAATATCCTCAAGGTTTGGATTTCTTTCTATTTCCGGATGTTAATGAATTACTACAGCGTGACATGGCTGTTTTGTTTGGGGAGACGCATCTTTGGGAACGTGTGAGGCATACCCGCCCTTCACCTTGGTCCTGGTGCGGTCCATTCCTTCATTTCTTGATTATGTTCCTTGCCACCAATATGTATGGCACGGTGAACTACACCGCACCGACATTTGATTTGTATGCACTTGCGTACGCATCTATTACATCATACTTTGACGTCGGAGAGTATATTCTCAACAGATAGCAAAGGGCAACGCAGGCGATGGATATATATTTTTCCCGTATCTCATCACAGCTATGTGTGTGAGGTCTGCCGGGGTGCCGGAATATGATGAAGATGATGTGACATACGGTCATGATGACGTTATCACCTACGAAACTTTTAATCAAGATGACTTTTAAGGTTTATTTTTCACGTGCAAGTTATTTTATTTTAACAATGACGAAAGTTGTTGACTTTGTTGAAGTTGTATATGTTGTTTTATGATTTCAGTTTTTCTTTATGATTTCATCTCTGCGTTTCTATGTTAAAACAAAAGACTTTGTTAAAGTTGGTGATTTTTGTTGTGTGCTTTCTTGTCTTGACAATCACAATAGGTGGTTCTTCCATCTCTAGTAGAGAGGACTATCACATTCATTTGCAAAGAACGAAAGCATGAAACTCCAAATCAAGAAGTGGAATGCTCTTGGATAAGTGTATCCCAATTTGGATGAGGCGGATTCATTGGACTTTTGGTGGGCATGATTACAGGAGAGAATCTGAAAGCTACAATGAGGATGACTATATCATCTTTCATAAATTAAGTCGTTTAGTGTAAAGAGTATCTATTTCGACTGCCTGTTGGTCATTCTTTAGAAATCAATGTGATATAACATTCTACCCAACGGAATAATAAATATATCTATTACAATCATGATGGCTTACAAAATTAACATCAACACGTGCTGAAGTAGAGATTTATTCAATTAGGAACAAGCTCGCACGAGTCGGACATCTATTCCTTACGTGTCGGGGTTACCATAATTCGAGCAATTCCTACCGGAACCAGGTTTGTCCTCTCGGTAAGCATCCCGCTAGTCCTAGCACCGGAGGCTCACCTTGAGAAGGAATCCTCGTGGTCTGGGTCGGCCCCGCCTAGCTCCCGTACTCTGTGTTTCTCCTCCTTCCCCAACCACAGGCTCAAAGCGGATTGAGGAAGGTTTAGTTCTAATCCATTCGGGAAGAATCCAATCATCCTCGATCGAGCAGGAAAAGCGCGTCCTTCATATATACGTTGGAAACATCTTTGCTTTGTAGTAATGAGAACAATAAGTGTACGCACTCGCAGTGGTGACTTATAGCGGCGCAAGCATGTATGCAAGGTAAATCGAAGTATCTCGAAGCGCCGCAATAACATTCCTTCGTAAGTATATTTATTTTCTCACTAGTATCGACGTCCCCAACTTGAAATCGGTCGGTCGATCCTGGCGCGGTGTGAAACTCCTTCTCGCACGCGAAACACCATTCAAGAACTCTCTTGAGTTTAGGGGCTAACACGGTGCGACACGAGTCCGCAAGTTCTCTCCTCTCACAATGCCAAAGCTGCAACACTCCCCTGATGTGTTCAAAGAGATTCACGATACTCATCTTACGCGCATCCCTTATGACGTTGTTAAAGCTTTCAGCATGGTTGCTTGTCATTATTGCGTAACGTGTACTCGGAAATTGTGATCGTGCCCATTTGTCGATTCCAATCTCCCGTAGGTAACGCTAAACCGGTATGGTTGGGTCTCTATCCATCTCTATTATCTTCGAAATAATATTTTGAATCGCATTTTACGAAATGTATAAGCGGCTTCCCGAGAAAGTGTAACGGGCAATATCCCGTGCTCCCAAATTTTTATTGAGGTTCATAACGATGTGGTGGTAGCAGAACCATGGTAAGCGCCTGGAAATACATTTCTAACGGCTCCAATGATGCCTGGCCCTCGTCGATATGAAAACCAAGTCACTATGTTCCCGATTATCGACTTCAAGTTTTCCATGAAATACGCCCACGCATCAAGGCTCTCTCCGTCGGTCACGGCAAAAGCTAACGGAAATATATGGTCGCCCAGCGCGTCTACACCGATCGCTACTAACAATGTCCCCTCGCATTTTGTTTTCAGATGTGTACCGTCCACAACTAAGATAGGCCGACAATACTTAAACCCCTCGATACTAGAACCCAAAGCCATGAAACAATACTTGAACCTGCCAAGTGCATCAGGAACAATGTCTGTGATGGTTCCAAAATTTTCTACCGTCAACATGTAAAAGTAGGCGTGTAATTTAGAATACGACATTTCTACGTTTCCGCCGATCAATTCCAAGGCTTTCTGTCTACATTGATAGGCACTTTGATAATTAAGGTCTAAGTTGAATGTTTTTTTGACCTCCGCTTGTAAAACTTTTGTCGTGAAACCGCTCCCGAGTTTTATGAGGCTATCCCTTACAAAACGACCTATAGGTCCGGCCTTGGCTTGTCTATGATTGTCAGTCAATTGGTCCAATCCACAAGTGTGGGTTTCATTGTACGCGGTTATCACAAAGTTCATGCAACGTTGTCCGTCCCTTGCGTCCACATCCGAATCAACAACCTTCCTACCGACAACCTTCCATTCGCATCGTTCTGAAGTATAACATCGTAATTTTAACTTTTCCTTGTCAGACCTAACGAGTTTCCACATGTAGTCATGTTTCAATGCGTGGTAACTCATTTTATCCTTCATATCCTCCTTGTCTCTATACTTTTTACCAATAAATAATACATCTGGATTATCGGTCTGAAACGTCCCAGCATGTGGACATGGAGGAATTTGGGGCGGGTCCATTCCAGACCCGAAATGAGCACCTCTATGGCGATTAATACTTGCCATACTAAATGTGTGACCAGTGTCAGGGTTCTGGTGCAAAGGTGCTGTCAAATAACTCATGAAAGATCCCCCGATATTGAGGCCCGTTTGCATCGTTGTTTGCATAAACTGCTGCTGGTTCCATCTATGTGGAGATTATGACTAGTCTGACCAAAATTATCCCAACATGTCCCTGCTTCAATCACTGGTTCACGCCTCCTACCACTAGTTTGCTGCCTATACGGTGTGTGGGTCGTCTGATCTAAATTTCGCGAGGCGTTCCAACTTCATTCATAGATGCACACATTCTAGCCATAGGTTGTTCACTGTAAGGTATGTGCAATGGCTGACTAATCATATTTGCAATGAATCCCCAATCGTAGCCACGTTCACTTGACAAGTCAAATACTTGCTCACCAAAAGTTCTATTCGGTTGGATGACAATTTCATGAGGGGCTGAGACTTGTGGAGTACGTACATCATGCTCACCGGAATTCCGATTATAATAAAGTTCGGGTGTAAAATCCTCAATCCCTCTATCATTTTCTTCAACTATCGGTTGTTCATTTAAGTCAAATGCGTTGTCGTTTTTGTCTTCCGAGTCATCATCCGCAATAACCGGTTCAGCGTTAACACAAAGTTTGACGGGTTCTAGTCTAAGCAGATCATCAATGTACCCTAGCCATGTCTCATCATCCAAAACATCAATCGGCCCCTCGTATTGTGCGTACAAAAGTTTCATGACCAATGTATTTTTTGATTCATCAATTCCTACTTTCCCACACACTTTCTGCTTCACTTCATCCAACGTCATATCAGTTTTTACACGAATCAAATAAAATTTTCTTTTTCTATAAGACCATCTGTCGCATCCTTGCTTGTATATCCACTCTCCACCAAATTCAAACTTAACGGACAAACTGTTGTTATCTGTGAAAGAATTATAGATTTACATCAGTATACAGTGGAGATATGAATATAAAATAATATATAAACAATTAATATATTGTCATCATATTGTCAGTGTGATACACATATATATGTAATAACTATAAGTGCATATATGTAATAAGTGTGTTTTTACCAACATCATAGAGTACTTGATGATGACGAGGGAGAACGGATGCCGGACGGAGCCGGCAGAACAGAACTTATATTTTCAATCTAAGGGGTGCCTCACTTCCGGTGAGGATTTACCAGTGCTTGGAGACAGGAAAGATGCTCTGTTGAGCGGACTAATGAAATTTTCTACGAGCTACCTACCAGGAGCCCCAATACAAAGCCTGGAGATTAGGAATGACACAGCGGATCAGAAGGAATCGAAAACACCCTAGGGAAAGCATGCAATTCTAAGAACCTCATCAGGCCGAGGCGTACCATGGAATTCAGTTCGAAATATTCGTTCTTGTATTTTCAAACGACATTAATTTGTCGTTTGTTTCAATTTTTGAATTCACATTCTTGTTACCCATAATTTCAAAGGATGTTCTCATACTATAACAAAATACGTAATTCAAAAACCATATATTTGAATTTAATTTTCATCTTCCACTACAACAACAACACAATCAACTTTGTACCAAACCAATAAAACACATTCGGTAAACAAGTTTCGTTTATTACTACAAACAATCACATTGAAATCAACAAAAATATATTTCTATCGTTATCCAAATATTTCATCACAATATATCAATCAAAATAAAATGTATCATTGACTACCCTAATTATCCAACGAATGTCAATTCCATTATCGAAATATATAATCAAAATTAATCATTTCTCTAGCCTGAAAATGCATAATTTACACTACGCTAAAAATCAAAAATTTATAACATTAACAATATTAATAAAAATCGAAAATTAATAACATTAATAAAAATCTAAATTTTTAACATTAAAAAATTTAAAATGCACATACTACATTATGCTAAAAATCGAAAATTTATAACATTAATGAAAATCGAAAATTCATATGAACAAATAACAATAAAAACAAACACAATAAATATATTTATTCAAACTTAAATAAATGCTTACCCATTTTGTTTAAAAATACAACTCCGGTGAAATAAAACAACGCAGCTCAAAAAGACAAATATGGTTTTTTTTTTTTTTTTTTTTGGGTATCAATTGTGTAGCAATGGTGATTTTTTTGGAACCAATGGTGAATTTTTTGTGTGATGAAACGGTGAAGACAAGAGTAGGTGAAGAGAGTAAATAAGACATTGATAAGGGTTTGAAAAGGTACGTTACCGTCCAAATTGGGGCGAAAACCGTCCAAATATGGACGGTGCTTCCTTTTTTTGGACGAAGAGACCATGTGATAGCGTCCAAATTGGGATGGTTTCAGATATTTGGACAAAATGGACGTAAACCGTCCAAATGTTGGACGCACCGTCCAAAAATGGACGAAATTCGCCCCAATTTGGACGGTGAATCCAACATTCGGACGGTTTACGTCCATTTTGTCAATTCAATATATTTGGACGAATTGCATCCAAATTTGGAGGGTTTTGACTGTATTTAGAAAATTTCATCCAAATTTGGACGGTGAACCTGAAAAAAAATGTCAGAATCTGTCGAACCTAAAAATAAATGTCAGAGGTTAAAAGGGCCTGATTTTCCAATTTCTCTCCTAAAACCATTACACAGAAATTTAAAGCATCAGTCAACTGTTTACACTTTTATATCCACATCCAGAAAGTACTATTGTCTCGATCCATTACAAAAGATAGAAGGTTCAATCAAAAATTGAAAAATAAGGTTGTGTCAGTTCTGATACTTGAAAATCAGGTCGTGTCTTTTCTGACATGGAAATTCAGGTAAACGTAAGATTCCCTACGTTTAAACGTAATGATCCTTACGTTTAAACGTAAGGAATTCACATATCCGCAGGGCCGGCCCTCCCCTAAGGCCTTCGAGACCCGGGTCTTAGGCCCAATTCTGTCGGGAGGCCCAACGGTATATGTTTCGCTAAAAGAAAAAAAAAATCGTGTAGATTTAATCCGATCCAACCTAAAAAAATATGTTAATTTTCTTTTTTGGTAGAGGCCCAATTTTTTTTTTATTCTAATTGATAAAGACCCTAATAAAAAAAATTACTTGACCCAAAAAAATAGATATATACAAACAAGTTTTATTAACTTTTTGCATATACGGATGTTAAAAATGCGATAAGTGTTAAAAAAATGTAGTACTTAGGATT
This sequence comes from Gentiana macrophylla, assembly GCA_026214975.1. Taxonomy (NCBI): domain Eukaryota; kingdom Viridiplantae; phylum Streptophyta; class Magnoliopsida; order Gentianales; family Gentianaceae; genus Gentiana; species Gentiana macrophylla. Next base: position 17,004,531 of record CM047807.1, read on the forward strand.
TGACAGATAATTAGAAACTCCAACGCACGTTAATAACGTTGTCTTTTAAGAGATGTTTGATTTGTCACTAAGGGATCAAATGAAAATCTCTTTCAGGATACAATGGGGGTGTTTGATTCAAACAGTGACTTGTTTGAATCAAACCCGAGAACACTCAAAGTTATTCTAATGATGTTGTCAAATTTATGGATTTTCATCTTCATACTTATGTCTTTTATAGGTTGCAAGTACCCTATAAACGAATGGATGTACTCCTTGCACCGGATGAAACCATGCAACCCTTACACAAAATGGTAAGTACATATCAGTTCGAAAATGCGTGTATCTGAAAATGCATATCCTTTCATGAACTGATGCATGCATTGATTTAGGTTTCAGGTCGAACCCGTTTCGTTGCGATAACATTAATTCGTACGGCAACTCGTAGCAAACGATAACCAAAATATTTATTTATGAAAAAATATCTAACAATAAGTATGTTTTAAAAAAAACAATTTCAACTAAAATGCCCAATTCGGGAGCTTGGTCTTAGGCCCAATACAAGCGAGGGCCGGCCCTGCATATCCGTTTACCACAAATCATAGCTATAAACGTAAGGAACCTTACGTTTAAACGTAAGGTAATTCAATATTAGGCAGTTACAATAAATGTTCATTTCTCTACATTTAAACGTAAGTGTCCTTACGTTTAAACGTAAGGAATGTATAAAGTTTTGAATTACTTCTGTCTCTCTCTTATATCTTCTTTCAAACGTTCATTATCAGGCAGTTCCCTACGTTTAAACGGCGATTTTGCAAGAAAAGTTTACATTTGCCACAATCTCTCAAGTTCAATGGATCAACTGAATACAGAAAGTGTATGTATTTCCCATAATCTTTTATTTACAACGTTTTAGGCTGTAATTTTTATTTCCCTTTATCTGATATGTATTTCCCAATTTTTAGTGGTTTGTAGAGGTTTAGTTATGTTGGTCTGATGTTTTTTAGCATGATTTTGTTGGTTTAGCCTGATTTTTCGTTTTCCTGGGTTTAAGAAGGGGTTTTTTTTTTTGAAGAACGTATTTTCTACGTTTGGACGTAGAGACCTGCATTTCTCTACGTCTGAACGTAAGGTTTCTACGTTTGGACGTAGATACCCAACGTTTAGACGTAGAGAACTGCAGATTTCCAGTTTATAGGGTTTTGGTTGATTGTAATTTGATAGAAACATGCAATTTGTGGCTAGGTAAGTTTACATTGGGAAATGGAAGTTGATAGTGTATGAGTATGGTGTTACTATGCATTTTTTCATGTATATGTTCATGTTGATATTGATTGAGGCTTGATGGTGAGATTGATGGTTTGATCGTGCATAAGGGTGTTGTTCCTACCCAAAATGGTACTGAAAATGGCTCTGTTTTTCAGAGACCATTGTTATTGGAAATATTTATCACACTTACACTTACATTAATCATTTAGGTATTGGTAGCTCTGTTATTTCTTATTTGGTAGTAGATGTAGTGATTGACTAGTATATGTGTGTGATTGACTTGAAACAATGCTATTTGTAACAGTTGATTGGCCCTCATGGTTCTGATGTCTACAAAGTAAAGGAAAATTTGACATGGACTTTTAGAGGGGAAAAGACCAAGCTCCGGGATCTTCTTGAAATTCACATGAGAAGGATCGGATTTGAGGGAACATTGAGAGGTGGGGTTTTTCGACAATTCATTGAAATGTACGAGGAGTGGCAGTTTTCCTCCAAAGTTTTGCAATATGTATGTTTCAGTGCCGTTTATCCGAATGTGCCCGGTGAGCTTCATTTTAGATTTGGTGACACGACCGTGAAGTTCGGTAGGCGGGAGTTTTGCATGATTACCGGTTTTAGGTTTGGTGATCTCCCGGAAGCTCCCGAACGTTATTCCAAGTGTTTTACTGAAGGGACATACGGCCACATCCATCATCCTGACCAAAGACCGATCACCATAACGGATATTGAGAGATGGTTATTGGATGAGGGTGAGCATCCTGAAGTTCTCTACCGTGTAGGTTTAGTCTACTTATTCACGGGATTATGATGGGTCATGAGACTAAGGTACCTCGTGAGACCTTCTATTTGGTCGAGAATGTAGAAGGCCTAAATGACTTTCCATGGGGTACTTGGTTGTGGGATCAGACTTATTGAAAGATCTATCACATGATGAATACCTACAAGGAAAGTCCAGAAGGCAGGGTGACGATACAAGGGGTTATACATGCCTTATAGTTTTGGGCTTACGAGACCCTCCAGGACATTGTTGTTCCGACTATTTCTGCCACCCTTAGAGCTCCTGATGCGGCTCCTCGGATGATGAGATGAAGTTGGAAGACTACCCCTCCGCAGTGGAAGGGGTTGTTGGCGAAGGCAAAGAAGGTAATAAGCTTAATAAACATTTTCTTTTAATTATATCCGGTATGGTTAAACATTTGTTATTGTTAATTCTAATAAAATATACATTGTTTGCAGAGCCGTGTTATAAGATATCTGGCTGCAAGGGAAGTTGATAGGGAGTTCATGCTAGATAGGGCCATCCCTGATGCGGAGATTAATGAGCCGCCACGTGTGATCAGTCGGCCTGTACCAATTGCACGGCCACCTCCTAGACGTCCATCTACTACACAGCAGCCACGCTCTACTACATAACAGTCAGCCTCTACTTCACATCCCTGTACTTCACAACAGTCAACCCATTTACATCCTCATTCACGACGTGTTCCACACAGTTCCTACACTGAGATGCTACAGGCGAAAGAAGATGAATCTGATGAAGAAAATGAAGCTGCTGGGCTTTATAGGGCTGTGAAGAGAAGGATAGATAATGGGCTGAATGGCATTCGGGAGGAAATTCTCTGGTAGAATGACGAGAACCGGTAAGTACTTCGAGATGTTATACAGCGGCAGAATGAGCATGGGGCGATACTTCTTGAACTTAAGGGGTTGATGCAAACGCTGTCATCCAGAGATCAGGTAAAAAATTATTTCATTGTCTATTTCTGTATGCGATAAATTTAGTTCTATGTATTATGATACTAACTGGGCAACATCTTTTCAGTCTACCCATCATCGGCCTCCACCTCCTCCACCTCCTCCTCCTCCTCCACATGATATTGACCGGGCTACATCTTCTCAATTTGCCCCTGATCGGTCTACACAGGGTCATCATACAGATCAGCATACTGATCAGTCTACACCTGGTCAGCAAACTCATCAGCCTCCACTTGGTCAGCATACGTATCAGCATACTCATCCATTGCCTACCCCGTCCGCCAACCCGATGATGATGTTCGGGTATGATAAGATTCTTGAAGGAGTTTACCAACCCGGGCAAAAGGGAGTGCAGCTGGAGGGAGTTCAGAATGAGGGAGTCGAGAAGGATTTCGTCGACGATTTATTCGTGGAGGATCCTTATATGGAGACTACGTTTGATTCGTGTAAGCATTATGTTATTTATATCTAATTATTGTTTAGTAGGTTTATTTATATTGAATTTTTATTATTAACATAGATATTGTTTGTTATCGTGAATTTATGAGAGTGCCTATTTTGATGCAGATACCGGCGATGCTACTACCGAGGCTACGACCCCTCCCCCTCCCGAGGCTGTGCCCCTCCCCCTCCCGAGGCTACGACCAGCCAGGCATCGGTTGTGGAGCCTGAGATGAATTATAATAAGTTATTTGATTTTTAATTTTGAAACTTTAAATTATATTGTGAAAAACTATCTAACTTGATCATGTATTGAATTTTGTTTAGCTGGTGGTCCAAGTGTTGTACAATTGGGTAAATGAAAGGCGGATGATGCAATTGACAGAAGATTGATGACCCGTCAAACTACTAGCCGACCACGGTATTTAACAGATGGGTTGCACATAGTCAGTCTGCCCGGTGATAACGTTGTGAGATGGACACCGTTGAAAAAGTTTCCGGACGAGCTGGAAAACAATTTCAAAACGTGGTACCAACAAGAACATCCGCCCCCAATTGAGATTCCCCTTTGGTACATGAATCGGTTTCCGTCTTCTGAGAACCGATGGGCACGGCGTGGTTCACACGTCTCCATGACCCTCGTAAAGAGTTAGACCGAGAAGTATATTCTTGTGACTTCATTTTCATATTTTTGAAATTTCCATATTTCTGATTTCATTATCTCTAACTTATTTTTGCATGCGTACAACAAAGATGTCGATGCGATATCTAGACTGTCATCTGACAAATTGAAGCACATCCAGAATGCTTTCAACCGCATACGGCCATTGCATACTCTGATTTAGCCACCTTTTGTGGCCAAGGTCATATAGATCAGGGAAAGCCGCCAGACACAACGGACATTCCAGAATTCGTGTATCAGTACATCAAGCAATGGGATGAAAACACCGTGATATACATTCCCTGGTCCATTAGTCATGCTCACTGGGCAACTGTCCAAGTGTCTATTCCCGACTAGAAGATTAGGGTGTTTGATTGTCTGTTGGGGATGAAGTATAAGGCTGATGTGAAGAGAAACAAAGCGTGGGGTGTTTCGTTTAGGAGAGTGTTGGAGACGGATGCTCGTCTACGTCAACTCCCACAAATGGTTGATCCAGAGAAGCCTCTTTTTGATGTCAAAGTAGTAAAACCTGAATTCGTACCACAAATGCCAATTCTGTAAGTGTTATAAACTTCAAACTATTTATCATATTATACAGTTTACACTATTCTTACACTATTTATATTATACAGGGGTGACTGTGGGGTATACACGGTCAAGTTCATTGAGCATTTGATGTACAACGAAAGGTTTACTCTGATCCATCATGACAATATGCCGTTGCTAAGAAATAAACTTTGTGTGTAGCTATTTAATCAAATAGTAGATATATAGGTATTTTCGTGTATGTTGTTTTGACAAACTTTGTGTAGGTATTTTTGGTGTATGTTAATTTTGGTATTTTGTTGTATGTTGTTAGCCATTTATATTTTTGTTGTATGTTCTTTTGGTGTTTTGATGAGTATTCAATCTGTTTAAAAAACAACTCAAATTCAAGTCATTATTTACACCATCTCTGTTTCGAATTATATAGCAACTTAAAATGCAACATTCAATGTGAATTTCTCTACGTCTAAACGTAGAGAATCTACGTCCAAACGTAGAGAACCTACGTCCAAGCGTAGAGAACCTAGTCCAAATGTAGGGATGCAACATTCTCTACGTTGGAACGTAGAGAACCTATGTCCAAACGTAGGGAATGCAACATTCTCTACGTCCAAACGTAGTTTTTGTACGTTTAAGTGCATTTCTCTACGTTTGGAAGTGGTAGATGGAAATTATTGTTGTTGTACAAGTACTTGTTCAATATACACCACATGAACGAGCCATTTCTCTCATTTCTTCAAACTCTTTTAAGTTCATCTGAATTTTCTAACCACTTCTTCATCTTTCAAGTCCATTTCTTCATCATTCAAGTAGTCAATTTAAACTAACCACTTCTTCACCTTTCAATTTATAATCTACACTGAAGCAAATGGATAATGATCGTTTCTTTAAAGTTCTTGATGGCAGTTTCGCAACAAGTTTGGTATGCCATTATTAATTAACTTACATTTATATCACTTGTATTATGATTGAACAAACGTGGTATGTTTCTTTTTTCATAGACACTACCTCCAGCATACGTTAATAGGTTTAACGACACGCTGAGGAACCTAAATAGGGCCGTTCTCAAAAGCCGATTAGGGACATGGGAAGTGAGGTTTGGAGCCACAGACAATAGAATTCTTCGTTTCATTGAGGAAGGTTGGGAGGAGTATGTGGCGGCTCATTACTTGAATGAGAGGGAGTTTATAGTGTTTGAACACAGGGGGGTTTCACTTTCGACACTATTGTGATGGATCACACTTCTTGTGAGAAGACTTTTTCTGAGTCCGAGAGTGAAGAAGATGATGCAGATGATGATGCAGGTGCAGGTAACCAAAATCCCGATTTTTTAGTTGTTTTCTTGTTTTATCTTTTTTTCCCCATTTTAAATTTGTTTGTGATTTGTAGAATATTCCAAAGGCATTTGCTAGAACAAACGACATGTTGCGAAACAAGACCGTGGAACTGTGAATTGCCACAGGGGAATCATGGCCTGCTAGAATTGTCTATATGGTAAATCAAAAGTTCGTTTAAGCGGGTTGAATGATTTCATTACGGACAATGACCTAAATGTGGGAGATGAATGCAGCTTTGAAGTTATTGATCAACCTATAGAAAATCACGTCGTGTTTAATGTGGTGATTACTAAACATTGAAGATCATTTATTTAGGCGTCATCCTATTGTATTTAATGATCATCCTTAGTTTATTTAAGCGTCATATTATTGTTATCTCAATGTATCATTACTCTTTGTTTTTATGTTTGTAAGCCCCGTATGTAAGCCAACGTATCATTACTCTTTTTTGTGTGTAAGCCCCATAATAATTACTGTTAGTTTTACATAGGTAGTGTAATACAAGACAAACTTGATTCCGATTAATAACTGAATACAATCATTACTACAATCCATTAATAAAATACTACAATCCATTAAAAAGTTACACAAAAACGATCCATTCTAATATCACCATAACAAAAACAATGACTTCTTACCGGTATTGCGTGCAACTGGCTCTGTTATGTCCCGGATGTTTGCAGTTACTACATACATTCTGATGGCCTGGACGTTCCCATTCAGAAGGGATTCTAGTGGTATTAATTCTACCTCTTCTAGGAGCTCCACTGGCATCAGGCGCATATCTCATATTAGGCACTCCGACTTTCATGTTTCTTACCGCCTCCGGAACATCCCAATCCTCCATGTTAGGAACTGGATATATGCTACCCATGTAAATCTCCTTGAAACATTCAGCTCTATAATACCGTGAACAGAGTTCGGGTGGACTAATTTTGTGTGTTGTTGCGGCTGTTATAACATGCGTACATGGTATTTCCATTTTCTCAAAATAACCACAATAACACTTCATTTCTCGTAGATTTACCACCCCATGAAGAAAGTTATTTCCATGAACCTCAAACTCATCGGGGCTAATAGGATTAACCCTGAACTTCCTTCTACCAGTAATATTCGAAGCCACTATTGTATCGATCTCCGGTGCAAACATAGTCACACAATCAAGCGCCTTCTGTCGTCTATCATTATACCATCTCTGCAGTGTAGCTCTAATGAATTCCAAGAGGCTAGGCACGGGCCAACGATGAGCTCCTCTAATCGCACAGTTGAAACTTTCAGCATAATTTCTTGTCATTAAGGCGTATCTTTTCCCAGGAAATTTGGCACGCGCCCACCGTTCAACACCTATTTCTTCTAGTTTTAGATATGCGCCAAGAAATTGTGCCTTGATCCGGGCGTACTTTCAGAGAAATTCGGCCTCCAAGAATGCATAGGCTGCTTGATAGAATGTTTCTTCACAAAAACCATAATCCTTCCATTTTTTTTGTTAGATTTCCCTTTAAATGATGATAGCAAACACCGTGATATGCATTGGGAAATACATGACCAACCGCATTTCTAATAGTCTTGTGTCTGTCAGATATAAAGCTCAAATTTTCAGCATGGGTACCTCCAATGGCCACCCTCAATTGTCTCATGAATTACCCCCAAGAATCATTGCATTCTTTTTCAGCAATACCGAAGGCTACAGGGAATAGGTGATCACCGGCATCTACAGAACAACAATAAATAGTTGCCCTGAGAAACGGGTTTTTAGATGAGGCGTCTACACACAAAATAGGTCGACAATACTTGAACCCACGACGACTTGCTTCTAAAGCCATGAAACAACTACCGAACCTTCCCAGATTATCAAGCTGAAAGTCAACATAGGTCCCTTCATTGGCCTTACGCACCATCCATAGGTACGAGGGTAACGGTTTGTAACACTCCGCCGGTGAACCTATAACCAGCATTCTCATCATCTTGTGAGCTCGGTATGCTTGGTCATAAGTCAACTGTACACTGTAAGTTGTGAGCTTTTCCTCCATAATATGTGTGGGTTTATACTCATTGCCGAGTTCTTCCATTTTCTGACTTAGCAGACTCGCAATAACAGTAGGTGTTGCTTGTCGAATGTCATTATCCGCAATCTGAGAGGCACAAGTATGCACATCATTCAACGTTGTGATCTCAAATGTATGTGAGACATTTGTAATCGTCTTCACCTTTTTCACCCTTACATGCCATTTGCATGTATCGTTTAGACATGTGTAATACAAGCAACGTGTGTCCGACCTACCCAAGCTCATCTGAAAATTAATGACAACCGCATACGATTTTATTTTCAAATTAAAATCATCTTTCGAATCATATTTCTTCCCAATGAACAATTCGTTCACGTCATTCATATGTAACGTACCGGTAGATAGACATTGCGGTAAATCATCAATTTCAAATGTGGGAATCCTCCATGAATAATCTTCTCGTACACTTGCCCTAGCATTGGCACCCTGATTATTGTTGTCATCCCTGCCCGTTTGATCGGTTTGAATATGAGGTGCAAACGGAGAAGCCAAAAAACTAGTGACTGATCCACCAAACAAATTATATGGTTGTTGGATAGGTTGAGCATGACTACTTGAAGGTTGGTTACGAGGATACGGAACGGATGGTGTGATTGGCTATTTATAACATTATAACTTGGAGGACCGGATTCAAACGGAGCAGAGTATTCACCAACCATTTCAACATGAACATGACTGCTTGAAGGTTGATTTGAAAGATTATGACTTGGTCTGACTGGTTGATACTAAAACTGTTGGTCCTAAGCTTCACCAAGCCTTTGTGTAGAAACATGGTTTTTAAACCCACTACATCCCTACTGTTGCTCGAATGGATTAAAATTTGGATCTGTAGCAAGTTCTTGTACCGGAGAACGGAAATTACCAATACTATAATCCGAATTATTGTTATCATCCGGGGCATTGCAATCTTGATTTAAATCAATGCCATCATCCTCAAATATCGGTTCATTGTTTGCCTCTACTGGTGTATCATTCATGCAAAAAATTACATTTTTACTGTCAGAGGCCGCTTCGATGTAACCATTTAGTGTCTCGTCATCTAAGATATCATCAGGTGGTATATTCCCCATACTACCATAAGTAAACAAAGCTTTAATTTACGCCGAGCTTTGAATCAGACCGATCAATACCAAGCCTCACGTGCAATTTTTATCCAACAACGCATTCAATCTTATGTTCTTTCGGACAAATAATGAGAACATCGATCCATTTACATGATTCCACCGGTTATAGAGAGGATCGTACGTAAATTCTCCGTTGAATGAGACAACAATCATAGTGTTGCGATTATCTGTTTTTTTTTAAAAACAATTCAAGTCATAATTAATTCATTCAATATCAACTTAGATAACAACTTAAAATGCATTATATACATTAAATATAGTAATTCAAAACCCTACTAATCAAATTTATCACAAATAGAAAACAAAACATACTTACACTAAACCCTACTAATTAAACCCCAACAAGGAAACAAAGACTATTTTCCCCTTTTAAGATGTTTCAAACAAGGAAACAAAGACATTTAACACTTAAAACATTTTCACTCTAAGTGTAAGTGTGATCAATATTTCCAATAACAATGGTCTCTGAAACAGAGCCATTTTCAGTACCATTTTGGGTAGGAACATCACCCTTATGCACGATCAAACCATCAATATGGACAATTCCATTACTACCAACAACAGATTTCCCAACTTCTCAAAACTACAATACCAAATCAACAATACTAAGGTTTACTACAATCGAACAATACCAAAGACTTAAACACACTACTCAGATGTATAAACATTACATAAACAACCTACTTAAAACACACATTTCAGTTAAATACATATCATTACTACAATATAAATAACATAATCACTACATAAAACACACATTTCGATAAATACATATCATTACTACAATATAAATAACATAATCACTACTTAAAACACACATTTCGGTTAAATACATATCATTACTTACACTAAACCCTAGTAATTGAACCCTAAACAATAACACTAAGAAAAGACTTAAACACACTACTTAGATGTATAAACATTACATAAACAACCTACTAAAAACACACATTTCGTTTAAGTACATTTCATTACTAGCATAAATAATATAATCACATTGAGCACTTGAATTAAGACAAATTACAAAGCAAAAACTTACCCATTTGAGCACTGGAATGATGAAGAAATGGACATGAAAGATGAAGAAGTGGTTAGAAAATCGATATTAACTTGAAAGACTCTGAAGGAATGAGAAAAATAGCCCGTTAATGTGGTGTATATTAAACAAGTACCTTACAACAACATTAATTTCCATCTACCACTTCCAAACGTAGATAATAGCTATTTAAACGTAGAGAATTACACATTTATTGTAACTTCCTAATTATTGAAATACCTTACATTTAAACGTAGGTTCCTTGCGTTTAAACATAAGGTTCCTTACGTTTAAATGTAAGGATCCTTACGTTTACAGCTATGGTTTGTGGGAGACGGATATGTGAATTCCTTACGTTTAAACATAAGGATCCTTACGTTTAAACGTAGGGAATCTTACGTTTACTTGAATTTTCATGTCAGAAAAGGCACGACCTGATTTTCAAGTGTCAGGACTGACACAACCTCATTTTACAATTTCTGAAGGTTCAATACCAAGATATAAAAGCTAAAGAAGATGGTAGAAGCTCCAACGGCTACCGCTCCTAAGATCACCCCTCAGTGACCTTGACCTCAACGTCAAATGCATTACCTTCTTGGGTGGGGAAACATAAATTAAAACATGGTAAGTACAAACATATGTAATAAAGAATAGAAGCACTGAATCTATAATAACTGCAACAACAACAACAACATTACTTACTATCAATTATGTATAAAGACTCACTCCACTCTACTAATCCAACTAGGTAAAACTCAACCATCAAAGGAATGGGATGCACACAAGTCCAAGGACACAATGTAATCACGTGTAAGTCACTAACGTCGATATTACTAGCAAGAATACTAGATACGTCGTAGTATAGTAAATGCGAGTCAAGGTCGATCCCACAGAGACAATGCAACTTTAACTATAAATGATTCTAACCAATTAAGAAGCGACATATAGGCGGTCATTGACCAACAATGAACATAAAAGAAACTTGGTATTTCTCCCCCTCTTCCCACCGATATACTAACTTGGATTAGTTAATCTTTACGTTTACTTGCCCATATAATTTCCTTAAATTAATCGAGCGAGCGTTTAATTTAGTTTTAAAGCTACGGGTGCAACTCCTAACCCTATCTACTTTGACAATGGTAATAGACAATCTATACGCAAGCTACCCTCCTTACTTGGTCCGTAATAGCCCATATGCATAAAGAACTAGAATTTCCGATATCGAGCGCTAACTCATACCGCTAACCCGCCTAGACAGCTGTCGACACTGATCAGCACGTTCCTAGGGTCCATCAAAACTATGTCCAAACTAACACTTCACTATTCGTATTTCATGCTAGTTTTACGATTACAATAAGCAGATTGGTAAGATCTAACCAATTGTTAATTAAACCTATCGATCAACGTAGCTGTAGTGAATCCTCCAGATTAAGTTTCCAAAATATTGCCTCGGTAAACGGTATAGACCACCGGTTTACTGGGGGTGGCTTTTCTTAATTCCAGATCTACATTGCTCAATTACGATTAATCTAAGTAAATCATGGGGTCGTTAAACATGCAGATTAACTAAAACACATAAATACTAACAGATCTACCTTATTGAAGACAAAAAGGAACGTTAAAAGCTTCATACCTTCAACAATGGAGATCTAGCTCGATTTACTCAAGCTAGAGATGGTAGAGAAAGGGAGAAAACTAGAATTAACTCCTCAAAAGCTTGGAATAACTTTATTTCATCAAATTGTGTGATGTAATTGAACATATTTGAGTGCTTATAAAAACTGATGAAAACTTATGTAATAATCAGTGGATGCGGCTTTCTATAGATACAACAGCCGACTTATGACTCATAGAAACCCTAACCGACCTAGACAATGCGGTAGAATCAATTTCGTGTTCCTCAAGGCCCTCGGTTTACCGGACCTAGCCCTCGGTAAACCGGGCCGACTTTTCTTCTTTTTCTTCAGCAAGTTTCTTCTTGGACTTCTTTTACTTAGCCCAACATACTCCTTTTGGTCCAGATCCGTTCTCTCATGATTGAGATTCGGCACATCCTATAAAACACATAAAACGAGGCAAAACAGTACCAAATCATCGGGAAAATAACATAGATGCAGAATTACTATCCTAGGAACACGCACATAGAATTTAACACATATTCCACACAATAACGAGCCTATATATACTCTCTTTAATAGAATTCGGGGTGAATAAGAGTATAATTATTTGTACCATTTTGGGTGTTATCACAATCCATGGTGAAGGCTGCATCACTTGGGATCCTCATCCCAAGTGGAGTCCAAGGCCTTGAGGCTCTTTGACCTTGTTGCGTCAAAACTCCCGGATGCGAAAATAAAATGTGCCTCCCCAAGGAGGATAAGTATATTAATCTTTTAAACTCTCAAGTACTTTATTTAAATGGTAATCTATTCACCTATGTTCATTCACATAAAGGTTTCCTAAAGACCACTAATCTTAGACCATTCTACATTAATCTACTCAACACATTACACCTACGATGTTTACGCCTAAGTCCAACATCTCATAGTTAGATGTTCTTATTTTAGTGATCCTGTGTTTCTCCCCGTAGAGGGTCTCTGCACGGCGCTGTGTGCCGAATACACAAGAAGCCAAACCCAAAACTATGTCAATTACTAAGTAAGGCTTTACCGTTATTCAAAACAGGAATAAACCACCATTAATAACAAGAAGGGCCTCAGGCTCGCGCTTCATCCTCTCTAGGCGCATGCCTAATGATACTAGGTGCATTCAGCTCAACTCTACACCTTTAGGCAAAAGCCTAAATAGGTTCAGACGCACGCTTAACATCTCAAGAACGTGCCCAGACCTTTTCAGGACTCCCAAAAGATAGTAGGACCTTCTATTTTTCTGAACCTTACTCAGGTGCACACCTAGCCTCTTCCAGGTGCACGGCTCAGACTGTTGAGACCTCCTTCATGCAGAACCCAGCCTCAGGCACTCGCCAAGCCTTTCCATCAAGCTTATGGAATTGATTTCACTAAGACTTACATCCAAGTGTTCGATCCTCTACTATATGAGTGTTTCTCAGTTTAGCAGTGGTCGGCCATTAGGACATTAGTTAGGTTGTCATCAACAATGCAATAGTTAATAGGCCCTCTGCAGAATCAGTTTAGATGCCCCAACCAGAAGGATATGAAGATCATTTTCATCCTCATTGCGTATGCAACTGCAACAAGGCACTTCATGGCCTCAAACAGGCATCGAAGGTCTGGTTTGATTCCTTGAAGACTCAAATGCTTCAATGAGGATTTAAGCTATCTATTGAAGACACATGTATGTTCATTTTTAAACTTGACACACATTTGGTTCATTTTTAAACAGGCAACTCCTCCAGTTTTTTACCAAGTTCATTCATAAACTGCATCACGCTTTTTATCTTAAATAACTGGGTCATGTTTCTCCTTTTTTTTAGGTATGAAAGGTCATTGAGACTCACACAGACACACTATGCAACACAACTTCTACAAAATTTTGATCTGAAAAATATTAAGCCTTGTGTTACACTCATGGTCACTGAAAGCTGTTGGAGAAATTGAGTGAAACAGAGAAAATGATTTTTTAATCATTTTTTACAACCACTTTATGAGCCTGTTTTGATTACACTCTTGTATGATTTATCAAGAGTTTGTGATGACTTAGAAATCTGCGTGTGACGTAGATGAAGACAGGTCTTTGAAACATTCAATTCGGACATCAAGTGAATGAGAAATTAAGGCTTGAAGTTAGTTAGTTGAAAAAGTTGAAGTGTTGAAAATTGGAAGTTGAAGAGTTCAACTTCCTTAATCCCACATTGGGAATTGTGCTAATATTATGTCAAAATTTAAGTGAGAGGGTTTAATCAATGGTATAAACTCCAAGGAAAGAGAGAGAGTTCAGAATAGTTTTAGTTAGCCGATGTTCTGGTAAAATTGGCATACGCACGCGTGCCGCCGCCGCCCGCGCCCGAGACCATTGACCTTAGGCTTGGGCTTGGGGAATTGGGCCTTCGTGGGCCTAAGGAAATACTAATTTTTTGGGCAAAGTTAAATTGAGATTTGTCAAAAAAAATTAGTCAAGTTCGATTCTAATCTGATGAGTAATTCGAGTTGAGAAATTCGTCTCGATTCAGATGAGTCTCTTCATCTCCTAACTAATAACATTAATGTTGAGTTAGTGGTTGTTGTTGCTTTATTACTTCAAGCGATGCTGATGCCTTCAATTCTTTGGAGTAACAAGAGTTAGTCTGGCTCTCCTCACACTGATGCTTTTAATACACTTCAAGGCTACTCCTCATTATAAAATGGTCATCTACTACAATGGGAAACACTCAAAACTACAACACAAATACTCATATTCCTGCATAAAGTGGAAGAAATTTCTAAAGCATTTTCAGAGTTCAAAGTTGTTCAGGAGTTGAAGTACGTCCCTCTTGAATAGGTAAACTGAGTAATCCTGGGAGACAATTGCATAATCTGTGGGTACAAACCGGAGCAAATTTGTCTTAAGGACAGAGTTCATCTCGCCTTAGTTCTTAGCATATCCTTTCTATTTTCATTCTCGTTTCGTTTTTTCCATTCTTGTATTGTACTTTGTTCAGATTAATAAACAAGTTGTTCTTCTTCTTTCTGGTTGTTTATTTTTATTTTGCATACGATACTACGGGTATTACAATATTAAGACAAATTTTCAAAGCCTTCCTTGCTCTGGAAAGTATTTGTATGCAAAATTAAAATAAATTTTCAGTTCGTATTCTTAACAAAAAAAATTTCTGATCGAACTAAATATCATCTTTTGATATTCAGTAATCTTCTTGCTTCTTTTGGTCTCGTTTTAAACAAACATAATCTGATTGTTTATCTTCTGTTCTTAAACATAAATGACTACTGTTAATGATGCGTCATTGACACCTACTGCTGATGCTGCGGCAAGTGGAAGTCTGAATCCACTATCAAGTGTGATTGTGCCTACTGTGACACAGTCTGCTGTTGTTATGGTTGTTCATCTCATGGTGAGAAACCAGAAAAGTTCAACGGGCTGAATTTCAAGTGCTGGAAGCAAAAGATGCTGTTCTACTTGACTACTCTTTCTTTGGCTAGGATGCTTACTGAAGTGCAAGCAGTTGTTCCTGATGACAACGGGAACACAAAGCTTTGATTGCTCTTGAGAGTTGGAAGCATAGTGATTTTTTATGCAAAAATTACATTCTTAATTTTTTAGAGAATACTCTGTATGATGTCTATCGTACTTTTGAGTCTGCTAAAGCATTGTGGCTTGCCTTAGAGAAAAATATAAAACGAGGATGCAGGTGATAAGAAATTTATAGTAGGTAAATTTTTGGATTATAAGATGGTCGATTCCAAAACGTAATTAAATAGGCTGAAGAATTACAAATCATTATATCCGAAATTCTAGAAGCGGGTATGATAATAAGTGAAAACTTTCAAGTAGCTTGTGTAATTGAGAAACTACCTTCATCATGGAAGGAATATAAAAGTTATCTCAAACACAAGCGAAAGCAGATGTCTATGGATGATTTGATTGTCCGACTCCGTATTGAGGAGGACAATAGAGGATCCGAAAAGAAGCTTTCTGTGCAGGTTGGACAAGCCAAGGCTCATATTGCTGAGGTCAAGAATCAGAAGAGGAAGAATACTGGACAATTTTCTAAGAAAACTGGTGAATCGTCCAAGAAACCACCAACTGCTTACAAGTTTAATGGTGAATGCTGCAATTGTGGAAAATTTGGGCCCTGTGCTAAAGAGTGCCGTGGAAAGAAGCCATTTCTGCCAAGGGCACATGTGGCTGAAACTGATGGTGATGATGACATGTTCTGCACTATTGTGACAGAGTGCAATGCTGTGGGGAATCCAATGCAGTGGACACTGAAGCCACAAGAGATGTTTGTCTTGACCGTGCAATGTTTTCAACTTATAAGGATGGAGCTGGTGACAAACTGTGGATGGGTAACTCTTCGCATTCAACCATTCAGGGAATTGCTAATGTAGTTCTGAAGATGACTTCAGGGAAAAGGATGACATTGACCAATGTTCTCCATGTTCCTGACATTCATAGGAATCTAGTTTCTGGTACTATGTTGAGCAAGGCTGGTTTCAAGATGGTGTTTGGTTCTGATAAGGTCATTCTAACAAAAAATGAAGTGTTTGTCGGTAAAGGCTATCTCACCGAGGGTATGTTTAAGTTGAATGTAATGGCCATTGTGCCTAAGACTGTTGTGCCCGATGAGGGTAATAAAATTGCATATACTTCTGCTTACTTGCTTGAGTATTCTTGTTTATGTCATAATCGATTAGGACATGTTAATAATAAATCTTTTCGTAGAATGATGAATTTAGATTTATTACCTAATATAAATTTAAATCAAACTGAAAAATGCAAAATATGTGTCGAAGCTAAAATGACTAAGGCACCATTTCCTTCAGTGGAAGGAAACACAGAATCCATAGATTTAATTCATACAGATTTGTGTGATTTAAAATTTGTGCAATCGAGAGGCGGTAAAAAATACTTTGTAACATTTATCGATGATTGTACAAGATACTGTTATGTCTATTTGCTAAGTAGCAAAGATGTGACAATTGAGGCTTTTAAAAACTATAAGAATGAAGTCAAAAATCAACTTAGCAAACGAATAAAAAAGGTTCGTAGTGATAAAGGTGGTGAATATGATGCACCGTTTAATGAACTATGTTCACAATCTGGTATTATTCATTAAACTGCTGCTCCGTATACACCTCAATCAAATGGTATTGCTGAACGCAAAAGCCGCACTCTGAAAGAAATGATGAATGCTATGTTGACAAGTTCAGCTTTACCTCAGAACCTTTGGGGGGAGGCCATCCTCTCAGCAAATGTCATTCTTAATAGATGTCCATCTAAGAAGATGGATAAGACCCCATATGAGTTGTGGAAAGGCCATAGGCCAAGCTACAAATACTTGAAAGTGTGGGGGTGTTTAGCAAAGGTAGAAGTGCCTAAACTTAAATGAATAAAGAATGGGCCTAAAACGATAGATTGCATATTTATCAATTATGCGAATAGAAGTAGTGCATATAGATTTCTAGTGCATAAATATGACATTCTTGATGTACACGTGAATACCGTCATGGAATCAAAAAAATGATGTGTTTTTCGAAGATATTTTTCCTAACAAAGACAAAAACAAAGACTGAAACAAAGAAAACACGAGTCCAAATAAGTGGATGAATGAATCCTTAGAGGATACCCCTTCAGAAAATGAGGAAATTGAACCTCGTAGAAGTAAACGGGCTAGGACTTCAACGTCATTTGGTCCATATTTTCTCACTTATATGGTAGAAAACGATCCAAGAACATATGCTGAGGCTATGTCAAATCCAGAATCGCCTTACTGGAAAGAAGCAATCAAAAGTGAAATAGACTCCATTATGCAGAACCACACCTGGGAAATGGTGAACATTCCACCAGGGCATAAAGCACTTGGTTGTGAGTGGATTTTCAAGAAAAAGCTTAAAGCTGATGGATCTATTGATAAATATAAGGCCAGATTGGTAGCCAAAGGTTATCGACAAAAAGAGGGTCTTGATTTTTTCGATACATATTCTCCGGTAACTAGAATCACTTCAATAAGGGTTCTTATTGCGATCGATGCGGTCTATAACCTGGAAAATCAATCAAATGGACGTTAAGAATTCTTTCTTAAATGGTGAATTGGAGGAATAAATATATATGGAACAACCAGAGGGGTAGTTCCAGGTCAAGAACACAAGATGTGTCGACTCGTTAAATCATTGTATAGGCTAAAACAAGTGCCAAAACAATGGCACGGAAAATTTGATCAATCGATGTTGTCAAATGGGTTTAAAATTAACGAGTGTGACAAATGTGTCTATATCAAGAACACTTCTAATTCTTATGTGATAGTATGTCTTTATGTTGATGACATGTTGATCATGGGAAGTACTAGTGATATAATGATGAATACTAAGAAGATGTTGACACGGAATTTTGATATGAAGGACATAGGAGTTGTAGATGTAATTTTGGGGATTAAAATATCTAGAATATCTGATGGGCTTACATTGTCACAGTCTCATGAAAGTTCAGTAAAAACTCCAATTGGCTTAAGTTTGTACTTAGTCAAGAACAAAGGTGAACCTGTGTCTTTGTTGAAATATTCACAAATCAAAGGTTGTTTGATGTACATAACCAATTGTACTAGACCAAACGTAGCCCGTCTTTGTGAATAAACTACGCAGTTTCTGAGTAATCCAAGTGAGGATCATTAGAAAGCTTTGAATAAGTGCTTGAGGTACTTAAAGGTTACAATGAATGCGGGATTATGTTATACAAGATATCCAGAAGTATTATAAGGATACTATGATGCAAATTGGATATCTGACTCCAAAGATTCGAAAGCCACAAGTGGATATGTATTCACTACTGGTGGTGCTGTAGTGTCATGGAAATCCACAAAGCAAACATGTATAGCTCGTTCCACGATGGAATCTGAGTTCATTGCATTAGATAAGGCAGGAGAAGAAGCAAAATGGCTTCGTAACTTCCTAGAGGACATTCCATTCTGCACTAAACCTATTGCTCCAATAAGCATACATAGTGATAGTTAGTCGGCTATAAGTCGGGCACAAAACAATCTGTATAATGGTAAGTCTCGATATATACGTCGTAGACACAATACTATTAAACAACTGATCTCTGATGGTGTGATTTCCATCGATTTTGTTAGATCGAAGGAGAATCTTGCGGATCCGCTTACCAAAGGCTTACCTAGAGATCAAATGTCAAAATTGACACGCGGAATGGGACTAAAGCCTATTACTTGCGTAAACTTCATAATGATAACCCAACCATGTTTATTGGAGATCCTAAGATCATGGTTCAAAGGGACAACTAAATTATGAAGGTTCAGTGGACACTTACCCATTCTGTGAATAAAAGTGTTATCTATCCGAGGTGTATTAGGTTAAGTGAAAACTTTTAATGATTCCTATAACTTGGTAAATTCAAGTGGGGTATGGAAGAATACTCTTGATAGGAGATCACCTATGTAAGTGTGAAGTGGGGCCGCTTCTGTGAGAATTCAGAGGCTAGAATTCTCTAACACACTTTCTGAAACCAGGGGTGATTCATGGCCAAAATGAACATAACTGATGCGATACGATCCCAGGAGATCGACGAAAGTATCAATAAGAGCGGAAAACCCTAACCTATCTGAGCAGCAGTCTAGGAAGTGGGCCAAGAACAACTCAACGCTTTGCTCAAGAACGCTGATAAGCTCTTGAAAGGGGTGCAATCTCTACGACAAAAAGATCACTCACTCGCAAGTGATGTTCTTGATCAATCACAGACCAAGGAAGAAGAGAAAACTCTCAATTTCATTATAATAGATTCATCATTGATTATTCATATAAAAATACAATGAATGCCTTTATATACGCTACAAAATAAATGACTAACCAACTCCTAAGCAATGTGGGATAAATTACATAGTAATTTTCGTCACTTTATTTTGTAACAATCCTAACTCAACCCTAATAAGCCCAAACGGATATTATTTGCTAAAAATAAACACATGGCCTAATATACTAACATATGGGCAACTTTTGACACCGGCCTAAGGCCGTTTTATTCATTAAAACACTGAAAACTAAAATAAACAAAACAAATAAAATGTCTCGGGATGGATCACGTCATTCCCTCCCGGTTGGAAAGGATTCGTCCTCAAATCAATAGGACTTCATAGAAGTCAGCATCAGAAACCAATCCGAACAACCCACAAAAAACATCAATGCTATGCCGGGATCAAATATTCGATGAAGTGAAAACCTCAAATCAACCTGATGCGAAAAGGACGACGTGTGCTGCAACAATGAGACAGAAGAACAGAATTATGGCCTGACCAAACTGTGGATGAAACATGGTGTGGCAACAATATAACTAGAGCAATAAAATATCGGAGCCGCATCAACACATGCAGCAAAAGGATCAAGAAAATGATGCTCCGGCTTCCCACCAAGAACCACCTTGGAAAGATCAACTAAAGGAACAACAAGGGCTGCCTTGGACGTATCCAAGTGGCTAGTCTCCACCTCATATGGAAGATCATCTTGGACCTGCAAAGATAAGTCAAAAACCTCGGCTGGTGTACCAAGAACTTCCTCATGCTCAACAACACTCTCAACATGATCATCAACAAAGCCCTCATCAACGTGAACTATCTCATCCTCAACTAATTCCTCATCACTCTCCACTACTTCTTCCACAATCTCATTCTCCTCGGTGATTGCATCTGCCACCATAGACTCTTGGATTACCTTCTCTTGAATTCTAACACTCTCTATGTTGTTTGCTTCAACCAAGGCTTTTTCCCTTTCAGATTCACGTTTCAAATGAGCTTCCTCATGTGCGGCTGCCAGTTTGCGTTGATCTTTGTGGGCATCTTCGGGGGATAAGGAACGGAGTGTAAGTCTCATCCTCTTATGGCGCAAGGTGTAGCTATTCAAATACCCATCATACGTAACCCTCCTATAATATTGCCACGGTCTCCCAAGTATGATATGACAAGCATGCATAGGGACTACATCACATAAAACTTCATCATCGAGCCTACCAAGATTAAAAGATATTAAGGCCTGTTTGGTAACTCGCACTTGACCAACATCACTGAGTCCTTGCAACGTATATGGTTGAGGATGAGGTGTCGTAGGAATAGCTAAATCGGAGACAAAACTAGCACTTATGACATTAGCACAGCTTCCCGCATCAATTTTCATTAAGCAAACCTTCCCAGTAACCCAAACCCTTGTATGAAAACTATTTTCTCGGTGCAAATCATTCTCCACGTTCACCAAACTACTCAAGGATTTCTTTACCACAAACATCTCTCCTTTCAATGATTCATACCCTCCAGATGCCTTAGTTTCATAATTGTTTTGACAATAGAATTTCACAGGTGTGAAAATGTTTTCACCCTGGGTGTGAAACCCACGTATTTAAGCACAAAAATACTACGAATCTGGAAAAACTCAAAAAACAAAAGTTGTAGAACAGAGAGTTTTCTAAAGGATGTCAAAATTTCAGATTTTTTGGAGTTATAGAAGTTGATCAAACAATCGTTTTTCAGAAACTGATGCAATCAAAAATTTCCAGATTGGTAGCCGTAACTTAAGGTGCCGATTCCGTTAAAAATACAGCGAATTTGGAAAATATCAAAAGACAAAAGTTGTAGATCTGCAAATTTCCTATAAGTGCACCAATTTTCAGGTAATTGTAATTCGTTTAACCCACTGAAAACGAATTCAAGCAATGATTTACTGCTGCAGTTTTTCTGGACAGATTGTTCGGAGTAATCGGCGGTTTTAGGCAAGATTTATGTTGAATCTGGATTGGGTGTAAAGAGATAAATTGTAGCACGAGATGTGTTGTATATGTGGTAAAAAGTGCAGATTTGTTCGAGTTGTTTTGGTTAGGGAACGAACTGATACAAAACAACGGGATCTGTAAAATAATTAGGGTTCTTGGGATGAAGGTTTGAAGAATATTCAAGTTTTCCGCGTAGGATGGATGAAGATTTGAAGATTTTGGATGTTCTTGGGAGAGGGTGGATGAAATTAATGAACAAAAAACAAGGAACTAAATTTTTTTTTTTTTTTGAATAAGAAAATTAAAGAAGGAAAATAAATGGGGATATTTGATACATTCGTTCGCTGAGCTCTGCTACCAACTGATGCGATACGTTCCCAGGAGATCAACGAAAGGATCAATAGGAGCGGAAAACCCTAACCTAACTGAACAGCAGTCTAGGAAGAGGGCCAAGAACAACTCAACGCTTTGCTCAAGAACGCTGATAAGCTCTCGAAAGGGGTGCAATCTACGACAAAGAGATCACTCGCTCGCAAGCGATGTTCTTGATCAATCACAGACCAAGGAAGAAGAGAAAACTCTCAATTTCATTATAATAGATTCATCATTGATTATTCATATAAAATTACAATGAATTCCTTTATATAGGCTACAAAATAAATGACTAACCAACTCCTAAGCAATGTGGGATAAATTACATAGTAATTTTCGCCACTTTATTTTGTAACAATCCTAACTCAACCCTAATAAGCCCAAACGTCTATTATTTGCTAAAAATAAACACCTGGCCCAATATATTAACATATGGGCAACTTTTGACACGGGCCTAAGGCCGTTTTATTCATTAAAACACTGAAAACTAAAATAAACAAAACAAATAAAATGTCTCGGGACGGATCACATCAACAACCATGAGAACCAAATCGGTGTTAAGGGAAACATTGCGTGAGTGCAATTGTCTAGTTTTACAATAAAGGCTGAACAGGTCAAGACATAGCTCACTGAATAGCCGAGTAGCTACCTCTCCTGAGCTACCTCACTAAGGCAAGTTCAAAGCCATAAGCTACCTCTCCTGATGCAATATTTTTCTAGCAGAAATGTGTTTAGGGTCTGCACTTGTATTAATTTCCATTCATGTGGGGGATTGTTGGAGAAATTGATGGAAAAAGAGAATGATTTTTTAATCATTTTAATATGATTTTTAATCATTTTTTACAACCACTTTATGAGCCGGTTTCGATTACACTCTTGTATGATTTATCAAAAGTTTATGATGTCTTTGAAATCTACGTGTGACGTAGATGAAGACAGGTCTTTGAATCATTCAATTCGGATATCGGGTGAATGAGAAAATTAAGGCTTGAAGTTGGTTAGTTGAAAAAGTTGAAGTGTTGAAACTTGGAAGTTGAAGAATTCAACTTCCTTAATCCCACATTGGGAATTGTGCTAATATTTTCTCAATATTTAAGTGGGAGGAGTTTAATCAATGGTATAAGCTCCAAGGAAAGCGAGAGAGTTCAGAATGGTTTTAGTTAGACGACAGTCTGCTAAAATTGCCACACGTGCGCACACGCCGCCGCCCGCCCGTGCCCATACCGAAGCCCGAGACCGTTGTCCGTGGGAATTGGGCCTTCGTGGGCTTGAGGCAATACTAAATTTTTGGGCAAAGTTAAATTGAGATTTGTCATTCGATTCTGATCTGATGAGTAATTTGAGTTGAGAAATTTGACTCGATTCACACACGATTCAGATGAGTCTCTTCATCTCCTAACTGATAACATCAATACTGAGTTAGTGGTTGTTGTTGCTTTATTACTTCTACTGATGTCTGATGCCTTCAATTGCTGGAGTTACAAGAGTTAGTGGAGCTCCTTCACCTGATGCTTTCAATACACTTCAAGGCTACTCCTCACTATAAAATGGTCCTCTACTACAATGGGAAACATATTGAACTACAACACAAATACTCATATTCCTGCATAAAGTTGAAGAGTTTTCTAAAGCACTGTCAGAGTTCGTAGATGTTCAGGAGTTGAAATACCTCCCTCTTGAACAGGTAAACTGAGTAATCCTGGGAGAAAATTGCATAATCCGTGGATACAAGCCGGAGCAAATTTTTCTTAAGGACAGAGTTTATATCGCCTCAGTTCTTAGCATATCCTTCCTGTTTTCATCTTCATTTCGTTTTTCCCATTCTTGTATGGTACTTTGTTCAGATTAATAAACAAATTGTTCTTCTTCTTTCTGGTTGTTTATTTTTATTTTGCATACGATACTACGGGTATAACAAAAGCCATCTAACTCCTATTCAAGGAAATCTTCTTTAGAACCTACTATTTATAGAAGCATTATTGGTGCTCACATTATCTAACCCTCACAAGACCTGATCTTAGTTATGTTGTTAATCACCTTAACCAATTTAAGCATAATCCAGCTTCGGATCACTGGACGGCTCTCAAGAGACTCCTCAGATATCTCAAAGGGACTATCGACGTTGGTGGCATATAAATACTATCACATTCGTGAGACATGAATAGATATTAAGATGTTGTAGCGAGGATACTATGTCTTCTTGGGTGAATCTACAGTGTCTTAGAGCTCCGAGAAATATTATCGGTCTTTAGATCCAGGTAGCAAAATCCTACTAGTACATTCTTGCCAATATCTCGGTGAGATTCGTTGGCTAGCTCATATTCTCGAAGGACATGCACATTCGATTAACCAAGCTTGGTGTAATAACACCACTTCCACATCTTTAGGTCAAAATCCGGTCTACTACTACTGAGATTAAACATTTTGATTTTGATGTCCATTTTATCATAAATCAGTCCTTGATCATAAACTCAGAGTTCAATATATCCCATCGAGTGAACAAGTGGCAGATGTTCAAACTAAAGCTCTCCCAACAGCTTCACACTCTCGGAAGCAAAGTCAACGTCACATCAAAACAATTCAGTTTAAGGGGATGTTAGATGATAGGTGATATATTATATTATCATCTCACATTCTATGTGTGAGTGCCTAGGCAAGTGTGTGTGGGGAAAGTGTCAAGTGTTCATAGCATTTTCTTACAATTTTTCTTTGCAAAGATTCTCCATGAATCTATGAGTGTATTCAGTCTGCAATTCTGAAAGGTTGAGTTACGTTCCTGAGCCAGGGCCGGCCATAGAATTTTTTGGGCCTAAGGTCAGGAACTAAAAGGCCTTTTAGTTCAAAATTTCATACTTATCGATTCAGATTAGAGCAGGTAAATTTTTTTTTGGGCCCTTTATCATTTCGAGTTATTTTTTTTTGGCTTTTATCAATTCAAATAAAAAGATAATTAACACAAAATATTATGTTGGATCCGATTAAATCTACACGGAATTTTTTTGGGGCCCGGGGCACCATTGGGCCTAAGACAACCGTGTCGACAACCTTTGTTGGGCCGGCCCTGTCCTGAGCTCTTAGCCAAAGAACTCAGAGTGTCTTTTACAATAAGGGTGTGTATAAAATGATTGTATATTACACAGACGTATTTTCTTGCTGGTCAAATCCCCCGTCCACCAACCATGTGTTCTCAAATCCCTTGGATGTAGACTTTTATATACATTAAATATTTTCGTAAGCACATTCAAGTATTATATATAAATGGGATTAAACAATCTCATTTTCATTAATAACTATCATTTCCCCCCATTTTTAAGCATTTTACTTCTCAAAAACTCACTCTCCATTTCAGATATTTTGTTAAGCATGTTGATGAACAATGGGATTTGCAAAACTACACCAATTTTCAAGACTTCAAGCTTCAAACGATCCGTCTCTTGTCAGGCAAGAAGTACGGTAATGATGCAGAGTACTGCTGGGAAAGCAGCCAACTTGTATCAAGTTCTTTCACTTGATTCAAAAGATGTTAGTATGGATGAAATCAAGAAAGCCTACAGACACAAATCCCTTGAGTTTCATCCAGATACTTGTCCTGCATCTTCGTCGAAAGAGGAATCGACGAAGCGGTTTATCGAGATCAGACTAGCTTATGAGACCCTTTCAGATCAAGATTCTCGTGAAAGGTATGATTTTGAACTTAGTTTGGTGGATTCAAAAGATAGGATTTACAAGAATAGTAAAAGGGATTCCAATGGTTTCTCAAGAGAGATATGGGAAATGCAACTCCAAGGATTGAAAGAAAGATCACAGCAGAGAATGCAGAGGAGGAGAAACCAATGTGCACGTAATAACATTGTAGAAGAATTTTAATTAATCAGATTGTCCATTCAAATTTTTTTTTATCTGTGTTAGATGTTGATGATTTTTTTTTTTAATTTCCTTTTCTGCCCAAGTTGTTGTATTATAATTATAAATATATATATAACACAATGTACAAAAAATTTAATGTTTTGTTTTTAGAAAGATCACAGTTTTGCTTTTTCTATTTTGCATCCAGTTCTGCTATGTGTTCAAAGGGTTTAAGTAGTTACACCAATTAGCGCTGGAAGACGCAATGTATGACCTCTTTTACTAAATAGAGAAAGAGACTTTACAATGCTTATAGAAAATATTATTTTAATTCAGACTTCAGAGTTTGATTTAAAATCCCTTCATTTACCTAAACACATATCATAACGACTTTGTTGGAGATATAAGTCAAATCCCATGAAATGGGGCTTGAAACATACAACTTTAATGTAAATTTTGGATATGCTCCGGTGTGACTCACCGTAAGCTTATTACGTCTAAAAATACAACTCACGGAATAGATGAGGTTTGGCTTCAGAATCAATTGATTTGTAGAAGAAGGGAGTTGAAGGGAGGACCTCATTCGCATTCTCCCACATAGGTAACTTGGGTGTTGATATCTCAAGTAATAACAAGTTGTCTTGCTCTTATGGATGTGCCTCAAAGGGTAAATCAATTTTGTGCAAGAAGGATGACTTAGATAATTTTACAGGCGCACCCACCACCGCCCCCCCGTTCGGGTCGGCCGTGCTCTGTTGTTTCAAAACGCATGATTCAATCAGCTAAGAGGAAAACGCGTTGAACAAGTAGGTCGTGACTTTCTTAAGGGAAAAGTCGGCCGACTTATTTCATATAGCCAATCAGATTCGAGCATTGAATTCTCTTTTCCACTATATAAAGAACCCCATTGGCGAACGTTAGAGTAACAAATTTCCTCTTGTTTCTTCCAATATAGAGAGTCTCTCATATAGTCTTGGTTCTTGAGTCGAAGAGAAGTCGGAGCACTCTGTAAGTTCGTCGGAGATCGGATTTTTGAAGTGCCTCTAAATACGAAACGTGAAGTCATTGTATCTTGGAAGACAGTTCATACTATTGTGGGCACAATGCCGGAGCAATATGTCTGAAAGAAAGAGTAATCCACTTGCCTCGGTTTGATCATTAGTCTTTTATTTTATGCATTGTAATTTTATTTTGTTTTTGTTTCAAGTCAGATTTGTTCTGTAATAGTTCTTTTGTTCGATCTATTAAATAAAAAGAATTTTATCTTCGTGCTCTATACTTTATATTTTATTATTCTGTAATTACTATCGATATTTACGGATATGTTCCGTAAATCACTCCACACACGATACATTTATCTAATAGACTTCACCCGAAACTCGAGCAAATTTCAGATTCAAACCGTTCGGCCATGACCCATGAGTTAATATAATTTTTCTTGAAATCAAAAGCCTCGTACAAGTTACCTTAGATATAAATGTGAAAGCTGAAAATACTGCAAGACATACGTACACAAAATATAACGAAAAGATAGCATCCATAGCATAGGATCACAACATCAAGTCAATATTGTTACTACATAAGTTTGACAACTAGAAAAAAAAAAGTATATAATACAACATCTACAACCTTGGAATACATAAAAGTCATACTACAACCCCACACTCCACTACCTACTCGAAGCTCCAGAATATATGCCACCTCGTCATGGCAAACCACAAACATCACTCGTACTTCAGGGAAAGTTACATAGTAGATGTAGAACCCCCGGAACCAATAGAAACCATGCCCAATTGAGACAGGGAAGTGGGGATTGACAGCTTGGATGAGAACTCCTACGACATAAGGAGGAACACTAGCCTCAACATAAATAGGAAGATGAGCTGGGTTGATGATCACCCTCTTGCGGAACCTTAGGGTATGCGTCAGATTGTAGGGATTCATCTGTTATATGTTAATATAAGAAATCAAACAGAATTAAATTAAAAATAATTTCAATAATAAAATTCACTTAAACGATG
Organism: Gentiana macrophylla; assembly: GCA_026214975.1. Taxonomy (NCBI): domain Eukaryota; kingdom Viridiplantae; phylum Streptophyta; class Magnoliopsida; order Gentianales; family Gentianaceae; genus Gentiana; species Gentiana macrophylla. The sequence continues at coordinate 17,032,384 of CM047807.1, forward strand.
CAATGAGCATCGGACAACATTTATACAAAAAAAAAAAAACAAAAGGATAAAAACGAGAAAATACAACAAAAGCAACTGTCACAGGAAGGTTACCGTTGGTTAAGATAATCAACAGTAACTTACAATATAAGATAATAAAATAAACAGGCATGGCCTAGACGTGATCAGATCAGATGAGGTGATCAGCAGCATCGGTGAAGAGTTATCTGATTTGATCAGACGAGATGGACCAGACGTGAAGGGCACAACTGATAGGAAATCCACTGTGAATACAAAGACGGAGCTATAGCTTGGGCTCTGGTGTGCTAAGCCCACCCAATTATTTTCCTAAGTAGCCTATATAACCCACACAATAACCCAACCTGGTGACCCGGCCCATCAAACACCTACAGCCCACTACGTCATCTTCTTTACTTGTTGAATGACCGGGAATCCCCAAACTAAATTTCACTGTTTTTTTTTAATAGATTTTGCAGCTTTTTTAAATAAAAAAATATATTTAAAAGAGCTCAATTTATGATTGCAAACAACCAGACCCATCAACTCTTAATGAATTAATAAGCAACATTTGAGTGTTTTCGGGATTAAATTTCAGTCTTTTATTACATAAAGAATACTTATTATCTTAAACAATTTTTTTAATGTTAGTTTAGCCCACCCGACATTTATTTTCTGGCTCCGTCCTTGTGTGAATATAAAAACTGGTGAGAATTATCTGAGACATCAAAACTGATTTCTAACAATCCCTTTCAAGCTGATGAATGGATATCATACATTCCATGCTTGTCAGAGATATCATATAAAGTTGTGCCTGAAAGACCATTTGTAAGGGAAATGAAAAACTTGATCATGAGTAGAGACAAAGGGGGTGAAAATCAAGCCACTCACAATATTCTCCTTAATTGAATGCCGGTCAACATCAACATGCTTGGTACTATCATGTTGAACAGGATTGTGAGCAATGTTGAAAGGATGAGTCCATTTGATCTTAAGGTCATTGATGATGATTTTGACCTATAAGAGGCCACAGATCCCTTGAGCCATAGATCTAACCTCAGCTTCAGCATTAGATTTGGCCACCACACTTTGCTTTATGCTTCTCCAAATGACAAGGTTCCTTCCCTGATAAACACAGTATCCAGGAGTGGATTTTTGGCTTCAATAGCCCCAGCATAACCTGAATATATATAGGCATCCAATTGAACAATGCCTCATTGTCTGAACATGATTCGTTTCCAGGACCTCCTTTAAGGAAATGCATTATCTTGTGAGTAGCTGCATGATGAATGTTCTTAGGATTTTGCATAAACCTACTCATCATATTAACAGCAAAGGCAATATCAGGTCTAGTGTAAGTGAGGTAGATCAGCCTTTCAACTAATCTTCTATAAAAGGTTTTGTGAACTGGCTTATCTTCAAGAGCATCTGAAATCCTATGACTGAAATAAAGATCCAACACATACTTCTATTGTGAAATAAAGATCTCTTCTTTTGAGTGATCAACATCAATTCCAAGGAAATATTTCAGACTGCCTAAGGATTTTATGGCAAATTCTTTAAACAAGCAATTCTGCAACCTCTGGGTCTCATGAGTATCTTTGCCAGTCACAATGAAATCATCCACAGAAACCATAAGAAATGAAATACTTTTGATATATGAGTGTTTGGTAAATAATGTGTGGTCCTCTTGACTTTGAAAATACCCCAATTTCTTCATAGCTTAGGTAACTTACCAAACCAAGCTCTAGGAGATTTCTTAAGTCCATAAAGTTCCATGTTTAACTTGCAAAATTTTCATTTATTTATTGAAAAACCTGGAGGACGTTGCATATAAATATCTTCTTTCGAACCTCCTTGAAGAAAGACATTCTTCACGTCAAATGTTGCAGATCCCAATTAAACATAGCAGCAAGAGATAATAGGATTCTAATTGTATTCATTTTTTCCACAAGAGCATAAGTGTCAAAGTAGTCAACACCTATTCTCTGAGTGAACTCTTTGGCAACTAAGCTAGCCTTGTACCATTCAATTGTCCTATCTGAATTGTACTTGATGGTATACATCTACCTGCACCCAAAAAGTTTAATCCCCTTTGGTGCCTGAACAAGTCTTTTTTTATCAAGGGCATACATTTCCTTCTTTATAGCCATTATCCCTCTCTTATCTTGAGTGGATTCATGCAGACTGGTAGGAACCTTTTCCAATTGCAAATTGGAGATGAGGACCTTGTGTTTAGAGACACTATTCTGATAAGTGATGAAGTTCTTAATAGGATGTTTGATGTAATCTCTAGGTTGCATACTTTTGCCAATAGGAAAATCTTCCTTAAGCTTGGTACAAGTTTTAAATCTCTTCATTAAGGCAATAGTAAGATATGCTCTGAATTTCCTTTTGGAAGATTCAGCTGAGGAACTTCAAAAGTAATACCTTTTTCTTGTAAAATCAGCTATAAAGCTTCACCTGACACCTCTGCTTCTTGTAGGGTCAGTTGAGAATCTTCAATGGAATATTCTTCTTCTGGTGATGTCAGTTAAGGAGATTTAGATAAGATCTTGTTTTCTGAAGTGTCCATCTGAGAATGGATTTCCTCATTATCTGATTCTGAACCTTGCATATCTTGTTGCTCCTCTGAGTTTGAGCATGATCTTTGTCTTCTGAAGACATGCTTTTAGTCTACTGATCCTTCAGATCTGGGAATATTATCAGATCCATAAGAAACAGATCCTTTTCTGAATCAGACATGGAGTGATCCCTCTGAGTCAAGACATGAGCAGCTTCATAGTAGGACTCAGCTTCATAAAAATTTACATCCCTGGAAACAAAGAGTGTTTAGTATGAGGTTGATAACATTTGTACCCTTACTGTGTATTAGAATAATCAATAAAATTCATTTAATGCCTCTAGAGTCTAATTTCCCCTATTATGAGAATGAATTTGAGCGTAAACAATACAACCAAAGTTTCTCAAATCCAGTTTTTCACCAATTTGAAAACTTGGATAAAGATTGGATAAAAGATGTCTAGGGGTTTGATTTCCCAAACATTTAGAAGACATTATGTTAATCAAATAAGTTGCAAGTAGAACCACTTCCCCCAATAAAACTAAGGAACCTTCATTTGGAAAATCAGAGCCCTAGTCACCTCCATCAGATGTTTGTTCTTGCGGTCAACTTTTGTTGATGAGTGTGAACACAAGAAGACTTATGAAGAATCCTCTCCTTTTGGAGGAAAGGGGTAAGAACTGATTAAAGTAGTCTCTTGTATTATCAGTCTTTATCCTCTTAATCCTTGTATCAAACTGAGTTTTCACAATGCTGAATAATTGTTGAAAAACATTGGCATCACTAGATTTATTTTTAAGCAAATATTCACAAGTTGTCCTAGTATAATCATCAATACATGATATAAACCACTTTGCTCAAATTATATTTGGTACCCAAGATGGACTCCTAATATCAGTTTGAATCAATGTAAATGGTGTTTTACATTTTTCATTGATGTTTGTAAAAGCATTCGTTTGTGTTTGTCTAAATCACATTCATGGGAAAACAAATATTCGATTTTCATTTGTTTAAAAAGATTAGGGTACATTTATTTGCATATTGCTAAATGCAGGATGACCTAATCTCCTACGCTTCAACCAGGTATTATCACTATGAGATGTAAAATAAGATAAATAATAGGTTTTATTCTCATGTCCATCCAAAAAGTAGAATCCATTCTTCACTCTAACAACCCCAATATTCTTCCTCATTTCTTTCTCATGTATCAAACAAGAGTCAGTAAAAAAAAATAACATTTCAATTTGAATCTGTTGTAATTTTCTGAATGGAAATCAGGTTAGAAGTAATTTTGGGAACATGTAAGACATTTTTGTGATGAATCTTGCGTGTCAAAACAATATTCCATATACCTGCAACAGTGATCAAAGATCCATCAACCATAAAATTTTATTATTAGTGAGACTTGGAATATAAGTTTCAAATTTGGACATATCAAATTCATATGATCAGTAGCACATGAATGAATCACTCGTTATTCATTTTGTTTAATTAAAATTTTAGTGATTGAAAGATGTACTTGTAAAAGCCATGAAGCAGCTGGATTGTTTAAGGTTGTCCATGTACTTTTTTAGTTTTTAAATTTCAGAAGCTCCAAGTCTAGCTGCCTGAGAGTTTGGATTCTCATTCTCCTAATTGGAAAGATGAACAACAATTGTCTCAGTTTTCCCAGTTCTTGGCTTCCCATTAAGATTCCAACATTTGTCTTTTGTATACCTCTTTCTTTTACAATAATTGTAGGGTAGAGACACTCTGTCAGATGCTTTCAAATCAGCTTAAGTCTAGTTCTGTTGATGCCCCATGTTTGCAGCAGCCTTTGGTCAATAGCTTTTAGTAGCCTTTGATATCAAGGCTAAACTATCTTTACTAGAGCCTTCTAGCATGGCTCCACGTCTGCTTTCTTCTACTGTGACCATTGAAATAGTCTCATTCAGTGATAGAAGTTCCCATTTTACTAGAAGGTGAATCCTAACAACATCAAATTTTGGGTTTAATACTGCAAGAAATTAGTAAATCCTAATATTTTCAAAGATTCTTTTAACAATGATCGCATTTTCATTGTCATTTAACTTGATGCACTGATAGTGATCAAATGCTTCCCAAAGACTTTGTAGGAGCTTGGACCTTTGTTTTGCAACAACAATTTATGTCTTCAATTCATAAATCTAGGTAGCATCGTTGATTTTTTGAATAAGTTTGACGAACAACTTCCTAGATTTCCTTTGTTGATCTCTGGAACATGCAGGTGTCACCCATTTCCAGGATCATAGAATTCCATAACCAGGACATGACCATAGAATATGCTTCATCCCGATAAGAGCACTAAGGATCGTCAATAGTAGGACCAGCGCTCACTATGTGACCCAATTTTTCACCTCCTTTGAGGAAAGTTCAAACAAATTGAGACCATTTCAAATAATTCTTGTCATTCAATCGATATGCAGCTTGAATGTGCTACAAATCTTTTGTTTGGTTAGGATTATCATTGGATATGGATTCCGATTTGGTGCTCATAGCAGAAGCATCCGACATATTCGAAGAATATGGATAATTTTGAAGTGAATTTTCAAAAGAATCAAGTTTAGAGCTCTGATGCCATGTATCAAATTCAATCAGAAATAATTTAAAATAATTTCAATAATAAATGTCACTTCAACGAGGTAATAAGCATTGTATATTTATACAAAAAAAACCAAAGGCTAAATACGAGAAAAGATGGAAAAAGTAATTGTCAGAACAAGGTTACCTTTGGTTAAGACAACGGTAACTTACAATTTAATAAAATAATATAAGCAGGCATAGCCTAGATGTGATTAGGTCACATAAGATGGTCAACGGCATCGGAGAAGAGTCATCTGATCTGATTAGACAAGATGAACCAGACACGAAGGGTGATAGCCAAATTATAGGGAACCAACTTTCACTGGAAGTGTACCGGATCGGTTGTACTACAACAGCGAGAAATGTCATATCCCACGAGAAATCGATCAAGTATCACAATCACTTTTGTATCTAGTTCAGGTCAACAATGTCATGTAGAGTTCTATAAAATAAGAATAAAATGTGATTAAAATTGTTGGAGAAAATGTCCATTAATGGCCATACTCTTAGTGGCCATAAAACATGGGTTAATGTCTTAAGTTATACTTAGTGACATAAGTGTAAAGTAGTGGTCATATTTGCACTTAGTGGCTTTAAAGTCATGAGATAATGGCCATTAGTGGGGAGTTTTCTACTACTATTTAAATTCCTTTGCTAGGGATGTTTTACACTAGAATTTGGCAAGAATTTTTTAGTACTACAAAATACATCTCATATAGAAGAGTAATATGCATTTTTTTTAAGAGAATGTCGGGTCACTGGAAGAGTTCGCCGTCTGTTCGAGATTGAAGTACCACTACATCGAACATGTAAACCGTTGTATCCTGGGAGACAATTTCTAGCACCGTTGGCACTATATCGGAGCAAATTTGTCTTAAGGACAGAGTGTTAGCACTCGCCTCAGTTTGAATCTTTTATTTCGATTTAATTCTTTTCATACTTCTACTTGCAATATCTGTTGGATTACAAGAGTAAAATTGTTGTTATTTTAATTATTTGTTATATTGATTTTAACACATATCATACCACGGGTATAGCAATCTTAAGACAAATTTCGTGGATTGTCTCTCTTAATTTGTGCATCTTAAGTTTTTAAGAACAGGAGCCCCAATTTTTGTGCTGTTGTAAAACCTTTGTTTGTTAGTATTTTCGCGTGGATATTAAACATTAATATTTACAATACCTGTAGTTGTGGTTGCATAACAGAAGAAAAAAAAAAAGGTTGCAGTAGCTTTTTTCGCCTGGAAGTGGCGAATTTTTCTTATATTTGTTGATGCATTTTCATATCCTTTGCTACCGTACATATATGATATGAATTGAAATGGATAGTTCTTGGCTATCTTTATAGATGAGCAAGTTGCAGTACCTATAATGGTTGATAGGAATAGACGAAATTGGTGAGATACTGTAAACTTTGTTTGGTTCAATTAAAACATACTCCCTCCGTCCTATTTTGTTTGGGACGTTTATTTGTTTATTATTTACTACGAAAATCCAATTAATCATTGGAATTTCGTTAATTGATGTAATATTACTAGGGTTATGATAAAGTGAAACTTAAAGTATATAAATATAAAAAGTATTAGATCATTTGATGAAATTCGAATGATTAATTAGACGTTTCGTAAGCGGTTGAAAAGTTAAATGTCCCAAACAAAATGGGACGGATGGAGTACTAAATATGAGAAATCTTGATAGTAGTGTGCATATGACAGTGTGTTGAAAGGCGTCTAGTTTTATCGGATGTCCCCGAAGGGACAAAGGCGTCTAGTTGACATAAATTTTCTGCTGTGTTAATTTATCATTGGGTATATTTGATTTGATTTGATTGTCATGATAACGTGGATATACTATGAATTATTCAATTAATTTCTTTAATTATTTCCTTGTGATCCAGTGATACTAGATATCGAGTATGGAAAGGGAAAATTTATGTAGTTCAACGATTCAGTTATTTAGTAGAATAATTTGTTCGTCGTGAATAGTCATTGTCTTCGAATGTTTTGTTTTTTCAGAATTATTTGGGGAAAAATAATTGCAGACATATACGTAATGTGATTTCAATTGAATTTCAAAATTCAATAATATACGAGCTAGATTTTTCCGAAAGAGAAAGAAATCGATTGTTCTTTGGTTGGCTTCCATAACTTTGGTGCATTGACCTTGTGCCACTAATTTTATTAGGGGCCGGCGGCTATTTAGAGTGTTTGACCAAAGTTCTTGTCTATATAATTTTTTGAAAAAAGTTCTCAAAAGACTCTCATCCAACTTTTTCTTCTAACTTACCCAAAATACCCCTGAACATGTTTAAACATGTTATACGAGTTTGAACATGTTACACAACCCCAATTTGAACCCATTCGAACCCAAATCACCCATCCGAACTCAAATCACCCCCATTCGAACCCAAATTACACCCATTCGAACCCAAATCACTCATCCAAATCACCCCTATTTGAACCCAAATCACACTCATTCGAACCCAAATCACCCATCCAAATCACACCCATTCGAACCCACTCGAACCCAAGCCCCTGAACATGTTTGAACATGTTACACGAGTTTGAACATATTTGAACATGTTACACAAGCCCAAATCACACCCCTTCGAACCCAAATCACCCATCCGAACCAAAATCACACTCATTCGAACTCAAATCACACCCATTCGAACCCAAATCATCTATCTTCTTCAACCCAAAAATCTCGCCGGAACGCCCATTCGAACACCTGCTGGAATACGATTTCGAGCTCGTTCGAACCCAAATCCAACGAATTTGCGGGCTATTGGACCCAAATCACACGAGTTACAAGAAATGAAACTCGTTTGAACGGAAAAATGAGCTTGAACTCGTGTGATTTGTGAATAGAAAAAACGAGTTAATGGAGGAGGAAGAAGAAGTGGAAGAAGAAGAGGAAGAAGAAGAAGAAGAGAAAGAAGAAGAAGAAGAAGAAGAGGAAGAGGAAGAGGAAGAATAAGAAGAAGAATAAGAAGAAGAGGGAAATGTGTGTTATATTCAAAATATGAATTTGGGAGAGGGAGGGAAATAATTTGGGCTGATTAAAGAAGAAGGAGAAGGAAAATGTGTGTTATATTCAAATTTTGAATTTGGGAGAGGGAGGGAAATAATTTGGGCTGATTAAAGGGGGACATGTTTGGAATAACATAATTTTCGGATTGTTTTTTTTCAAATAGGCAAATAGTCAGGCCAAAGGATGTTAAAAATAAGGTTGGGGCAATTCCCCCATTTTATTAATCAGTATGTGAATTCGCAAGCACCAAATTGGTAACTAAGTAATGTTTTGATGATTCCAATTTTAGGACGGGCACAGCCGCTCAGGCTTTATATATGGAGGCAAATAGACCTTTTCCATATAATAGAGATGATTGTTGTGAAGGTTACTAAGATATATATATATATATATATATATATATATATATATATATATGAGTCATTATTAATGACTTCATACTCAATATATCTTTCTCACACTTTGTGTACAAAATTTTGACTTTATAGGGGTTGAAATGTGTTATTTCAACACCCGCAAAGTCGAAATGTGTTATTTCGACCCCTGTAAAGTCAAATTTTGCACAGGTGTGGTGTCCAAGTATATTGGGTGTGGTGCCATTAACAATGTCATATATATATATATATATTGTGGAAGTCAACCGTGTAAATTAAATTTGATTTATACTGTGTGTCAAAGTGTTGTATATGTTGTTTTGTATGCTTTCGTGTATTGGTAGATGCACATAATGAATTTTATTAAGCACAATATAATATATCAAAGAATGATTATTGGTATATCGTGTTTGATACAATCTGCATACTCCCTTGTTTTTGCTTCTTATAAAAACATGATGCCTGCTAAAAGTTAATCGATGTGTAAATGGAGGTTGTACTTCACAGTAGTTTAACTTAGTTACTGTCAGTTTATAGGGTGCACCTCATTGATGTTATGGACTATTTATTATAGTTAGATTGGAGTAACTACACTGCTTTTCATTGATGGTTGTGAGTACCTGTGTTGTAGGCTTAATTGTCTTTGCTCAGCATGATATGATTTTAACATATATTGAGGTGTTGATAGTATATGACAGACAAAAATAAAAGGAAATACCGAGGTGAATCCTAATTTATCTAATGTTGTGACACATATGTACGTGTCGGTTGCAGCACTAGATGTTGCACTCTTGACACGGTTACCTCTTCCTATGCTTGGAAAAGGACTAAGATAAGAGAAGCTTGTTTGTGTAACGAACGATGATTTAAATGATCAAACTGGGATTGATCATTATGTTGGCAGTGAAACTATCCGTTGAGCACATAAGTTGATGCTCCTAAAAGAGCCAGTGAAGATGGCTCTAAGCTCTGCTTACGTGCTTGTGTCACTATGACTAGGACTTGCAAATTTCAAATTTGTTTGTCCATTGATGAACATGGTGTTGTTACCGAATTTGAAGTTTAATCCTAATCATATGTGTCAAGTATGTGTTGAAGCCATGTTGGCTAACTTTCCAGTTTAACGGTAGAAAGGAACACAGAACCTCTAGATTCATGCAAACTATAGGTGATAAAAGTATTATGTTACTTTTATTGAGTATAGCACCAAACATTATGATGTTTAAATGTTGAAAAGCGAAGATAAGGCTCATGATGCCTTGAGAGTTATCAGAATGAAGGTGAGAATAAACATAGCAAACGGATGAGACGTATCCGTATTGATTGTGGTGGTGGTATGATGTATTGTTTCATGAGTCTTGCTAAGGGCCCGACATCATTCATCAAACAACTACACCATACACACTTATGCCAAGTGGTATTGCTGCATGCAAGAACCGAACTATTAAAGAGTTGATGAATGCTATGTTGATAAGTTCGGGTTTACCTCAGAACTTGTGGGGGGAAGTTGTCCTCTCAGCAAAATTCATTCTAAACAAGATCCCTTCAAAGAAGAAGGACGACACCTCATATGAGTCGTGGAAAGGCCGAGGTCTAGCTAAAAATTCTTGGCAATGTGGGGGTGTCTTTCTAAGGTAGAAGTACCTAAACCAAAGCTAGTGAAGATAGAACTATTGATAGTATATTCATCGGATATACTCTCAAGAGTAGTGCCTATTGGTGTCTGGTGCATAAAACTGACATCTTTGTTGTACATGATAGTGTCATCATCGAGTCTATGAATGTTGTGTTCATTGAAGATCTCTTTCCATATAAGGAAACATATAAAGAAGAAGCAAGTATGAGTAAGCGGACATTTGAGTCTAAAGAAGAGAGTGATCCTCAAGAAATTGAGGAACTATGAGGGCTAGGACTTTCAAGTCTTTTGGTCCAGATTTTCTGACCTATATGGTAGAAAACGAACCCAAGACATATGCTGAGGCAATGTCTACTCTAGAAGCATCTTTCTGGAAAGAGGCTATAGGAAATAGAATCCATCACGCAAACCACACTTGGAAGTTGGTTGGTGTTCCACTAGAAAACAAACCACTCGGATGCAAGTGGATCTTTGAGATAAAGTGAAAGGTTGATGGATTTATTGATAAATGTAAGGCGTTGTTAGTAGCCCAAGGCATTGCAGATGTGAGCACTACAATTTAGTTAAGTATGCACTTGGTCAAGAAAAGATGTGAACATGTGGATCAATTGAGATATTCTCAAGTGAGTGGAAGTCTGATGTACATAAGCAGCTGTACAATACTAGACTTAGCATGTGCTGTGAGCATACTGAGAAGGTTCACGAGTAATCCAGACCATAATCATTGGAAAGCCTTAAATAGGTTGTGAGGCACATGAAGTACACTATGAGTCTGGGATTACTATATACAAGATATCCAGCAGTATTATAAGGATATTGTGATGTGAACTGGATATCGGATATGAAAGATTTAAAGTCCACCAGTGGATACTGACTCACGATAGGTGGTGTTGCTATGTCTTGAAAGTCTACGAGACAAACGTGCATAGCTCGTTCCATAATGTAAGATGAGTTTATAGCATTGGATAATGCTGGAGAACAAGATGAATGGCTTAAGAATTTCCTTTAGGATATTCCGTTTTGGCCAATGTCAGTGGCGGCAATCAGCTTACACTGCAATAGTCAGGCGGCTATAGAAAGGGCACATAATAGTGTGTATAATGGTAAGTCTCGACACATATGTCGGAGACACAATACCATTAAATAATTGATCTCTAAATGTGTGATTTTCATCGATTATGTACGATCGAATGAGAATCTTGCGGATCCGCTTATAAAAGGTTTAGCTAGAGATCCGATGTCAATTTTGACAAACGGAATGGGACTGAAGTCTATTACGCATGTTTCCTTGTAATGGCAACCCAACCATGTTGACTGGAGATCCTAAGATCATGGTTCAAAATGGACAACTAAGTTATGAGGAACTGTCCAGCACTTACCCATTCTGTAAGAATAAAAGTGCTATCTGCAGAGGGTGTGTGGTTAAGCATAGCTTTTAATGATTCCTATATCTTGATATTCAAGTGGGGTAAGGCAGAATACTCTTGATAGGAGGTCACCTATGTAAGTGTGAAGTAGGGCCGCTTCTGTGAGAATTCAGAGGCTTGAATTCTCTAACGCACTTTCTGAAACCAGGGGTGATTCATGGCCAAAATGAACACAACCATGAGAACCAAATACGATGTTAAGGGAAATATTGTGTGAGTACTATTGAATGGTTTACAATAAAGGCTGAAAAGTTTAAGACATAGTTCACTGATTAGCCGAGTAAATCCGATAGTATTTCACTAAGGCATGTTCAAAGCCAGAAGCTACCTCTCCTGATGCAATATTGTCTCGTATGAATTCTCTTCAGGGTCTATATTTGCATTTGAATTAATGTCCATCTTGTTGGGGATTGTTGGAGAAAATGTCCATTAATGGGCATAAAACATGGGTTAATGACTTAAGTTAATCTTGGTGACATAAGTGTAAAGTAGTGGCCATATATGCACTCAGTGGCTTTAAAGTCTGGAGATAATGGCTATTAGTGGGGAGTTTTCTACTACTATTTATATTCCTTTGCTAGGGATGTTTTACACTAGAATTTGACAATCATTTTTTAGTACTACAAAATACATCTCATATAGAGAAGTAGTATGCATTTTTTTTTTGAAGAGAATGCCGGATCACTAGAAGAGTTCACTGTCTATTTGAAGTTTAAAGTGCCACTACATCGAACATGTAAACCGTTGTATCCTGGGAGACAATTGCTAGCACCGTGGGTATTATACCGGAGCAAATTTGTCTTAAGGACAGAGTGTTAGCACTCCCCTCGGTTTGAATCTTTTATTTCGATTTAATTCTTTTCATACTTGTACTTGCAATATCTGTTGGATTACATGAGCAAAATTGTTGCTATTTTATTTGTTATATTGATTTTAACACATATCGTACCACAGGTATAACAAAAATAAAAATAAAGCAATAGCCAAGTTATGATCAAGCAAACTAATATTGATACCTCTACCGAATCACTAGGAATAGGCTTTCCCTGACCAACCAAGCATTTGTACTAATGAACGTGTTTGTAGTTGCAATCTCTTAAAATGGTCCTTAGGCACTAATATCGCACCTAAGTCCCCTATGTTTTGTTCATGACCCCTTTTTTAGGATTTAAATCGACTGACGTGACTAAGAGGCGAGAGATTCTCCGTGTCCACCGAATTCATGGCTTAACAAGATAAACCTCACTCAAGGAACATGTTCTAACAACTCGACTAGTTTGTACATGACGATCCCAAAACCTCTTTTCTCACACTCACTCTCAAAATACATCTATAAAATTCATGTGTAAATTTATGATCAAGTGATAAGTTTAATTCAAGCATTAAACATAAGTTCTGGGACACAAACAGTTCAAAAGAATTAATTTTTACTCACAACCTATCCCTAGATCATCGTTCAAGGCATCAATTTCATGAACCATCACATAATTCGACTATAAAAGATTTAGCTACTCATAATTGAAAGGAAATTGCAAGAAATAATCGAATAATAAATCAAAGGCATGATGAAAAGAGAAAATAAATTACTAATTGAAAAGTTGAAGCAATCCAAAGACAAGGAGTTGTCGATTCCTTGTAATCCAATTGCGAAAAATGGTAGAAAAAGGTCTAATCTATAGAGCAATTGAAAGAGAAAAATAAAGCTAGAGTATTCTTTCTTTTTATTACAAACTAGAGTGTGAAACTTTGTAATGTAATCTATGGTGTAAATTTCGACCCATGGCCTTTTATAGGCTCAAAATTCGACCTAAAAATGTCCAAAAAGTCATATTCCACGGCGCCAGGCGCACGCCTGGGTGGTGGTGGGCGCGCGCTTGAACTCTCAGCATTGCCTCTTGTTTCAACAGCGTCCCAAGAGAACTTGGCTCATTACGGGTGTGCGCCCGATGTCTTTGAATGGGCTCCAACACCGGTACATCTTCAGTAATTCAGTAATAACTTATTATGTAGAGCTACGATTTAAGTGCTTTAGTTGCGTTGGAAAGATAATTTAATTCCCTACAACATTCATGAAGATCACTTGTCCCGAAAATGCCCACAAGGTTGGTAAAAATGAAGATGAAGTAATAGGTATGGTGAAAACATCAAAGATTCTTGATGTGTTTCAACTCTTTAGCTCTAGGCACATTCTTCTAGCTCTCAAAATCAAATTTCCATCATCAATGCCTCTCATACCAAGATCACAATCAACCCATATCCTGCAAATATCAACAACAATATTGTGCATAACTCCCTCCAGATAAAATAGGCGATTAAATATGCAATAATTCGCCAAAATGACTAGATTTCCGGACTTAAATGTCTTTTACATCGTAGTGAATGTGATGATGAAAATTAATCATAAATTGATCAAACTACCCTAAAAGTGGATTAAATGAGTCATAAACAGGGGTAAAATCATACATAAAATGACAGCAGGGTTGACTCTTATCAAAGGGCACAACTGAGAAGATCAAAACCGTTGAGAATCAGCTGGGACATCAACCTAATCACTAACAGTTAATATGAGGAATACGCTATAAATCTCAGAAGGAAACATGACATCAAAGGAAACTATACCACTTATTAGGATCATGATAAAGTTTTTAGTTTTCTTTAGCTGAATAAAATGCCCATGTTATATTAGCATATACACTACACTATTGTCACGTAAGTAAGCGGGCATAAGTATGAGACTTAAGATTCCATCACCGCTTTTACAAGAATCAAAGACAACAAGCATAATGAATTATTTAAATCTTTTCGTTTACTTTGACATATTCCATATTAGTTCTTTTTGAATTAATCTTTCTGGGGTTTATGAGTACCACGTCATGTTTAGTAAAACCGAACATGGAGAGCCTCACTTCATCGTCTTTTCTAAGGCAAATCGGATGTCCATTATTTTCTCTCATTGATAGGGATTGGCCGGCACGACATAATGTTCACTTTTTTTCCAATTAACAGGGACTAATGCCGAAAATACCATTGAGCATTCACTACAACCAATGGGATCAACCATCAAGGAGTGGAATATACATAAAATAAAAAGACTCAGTGTACCGACATTTACATCAAAGGCCAATGCAAACAACAAATATGTTGAGTTACCATCTCTCCCAAAAGCTTAAGTTGGTGTGGAGGTAGATAATTAAATTTATATATTTCAACACGTCTCCTCTAGTATGGGCGTATTATAAATGCTAATGTGGAGGTAGATTATTAATATTAATATATTTCAACACGTCCTCTCAAGTGTGTGTCTATTATAAATTCTCAGGGAGGCCCAACACTTGATACAACCTCAAGTATGTGCCTATTATAAATTTTTCAAGGATGCCCGAACACTTGATACAATATTTTTTTTGACAGACAATATTTGTAGAGATGTTTGAACCTACGACCTCCCGCTTTGATTCATATTGAGTTATCTAGTTCATGATCACTCACAGTTCACATTCAAATAATCAACGTTATTTGTATAATACATTATTTGCTTGATTCAAAAATTCAAAATTTATGTTACAACAAACATTTAACAACTCAATGAATTTTATCTTTTTTAATTACTCAAGCAATTTGGGAAATATATTGAGCCCTATCTTGGGAAATGTGTCATTGGATAGTGGCGGTGCTGCTGCTGTGGTTGGCTCGAATCACGAGGCCGAATACATATCTTTTGTTGTAAAAAGTTTGTCTGAAGGGTGATTCTGCTGCAAAGACTCTCTAGAACGAACTGTCAGATAACTGTTAGGTATAAAAACTAACGAAACAGAAATTTGGTTTCTGCAAACATCAAAGTCTAATTATGGTTTCATCCAAATATAAAAACGACAAAGAAAAATTTTGATATCTAAAATTGTAAGAATTGAAACGCTAATTTTCAAGAATAATGTAAAAAAAACCCCGAAGCTCGACGTACACCACCATGGGCGCGGTCTTGACGGCTGTTCTTGCATGCGGTTCTGTTAAATTGTATAAGATGTTAATTATCAAACTTCCCATCAGTTTAAGCTTTCGGAAGAGATGATAGTTCAACATGGTATCGGAGCCAGAGGTCTTGGAATCAAACTCTGGTGTCAATATTATTTTCCCCAAGATAGCCCACACTTGAAGGAGCATGAATCCTTTAATTAAGATTATTGTGCAAATGTTGTGAGATATGACTCACACTTTAAGAGGAGTGTTAAGCAAAAATTGATCTCCCCAAGATAGCCCACACTTGAAGGGGCGTGAAGTCTTTAATTAAGATTATTGTGCAAGTCTTGGGACAGATGACTCATACTTGAGGAGTAGTGTTAATCAACGAAACTCCCCATCAGCTTTAGCATTTAGGAGAGATGGTAGTTCAACAAGTTCGATCAAATTGTGATTTCGAATCAAATCTTGAACAAACGAGAAAAAAAAAGGCAAAAGTAAAAAAGATGCGACTTTTAAATTAAAAAAAACATAGCATACTAACTATTCAAGAGATATGGCTGATAACGTATACTACCTCCATCCTACAAAAAGTGTCCATATCTTCAAAATGAGTTGTCTCATAAAAAACTAACACATCATTTAATTTATTTTTTCCAAACATACCTCTATGCTAAATTTAATGTTTATATATTCATTTAATAATCTAAAATAACATTTATTATATATGTGATAGAGGTGTACATGTCAATTAGTACTTTAAATGCAACATATTAATTGATTTCTTAATCTTTATGCAGTATAAAAAAATGAATATTTTTTGTGGGACATAGGTAGTACATATTTATATTTTACCATTTCCTCAAAACGAATGCAATACAAAACTAATATGGGGGCAAGGGTCCAAAAGGATACAAAATAGATTTAATTAGGCAAATATGACACTAAGGAAACTTATTTGGTTATAAGAACATAATTGAAATAGATAGACTCAAATATCCTTAATGAAGAAAAATTAAAATAAAAGGAAATAAAAAATAAAGTGGTGCATTGGTTATGAAGCTGCTGTTTGGGAAAATATTAAAGAAAAAAAAAACGGCGGCAATGTTGTTGTTGTTTTGTATTGGTTTTTTTATTTTTTATTTTTTCAGGATGCTATACAAAAATGTTTGTTTTTTTTTTTTTTTTTTTTTTTCTGCTGCAAATTTTTTTTTTTTTTTTTTTCGCGGTGGCCATCGCGTTGCATTGACCCACGCGATACATTTACCACCGTGATGCATTGATCATCCAGATACATTGACCATTGACCACCGCGACGCATTGACCACCCCGATGCATCGACAACCGAGACGCATTGACCATCGCGACGCATTAACCATCCCGATGCAATGACCACCGCGATGCACGACTGATAACGGTCAAATTATACCCGTAAAAGTCATCAACATTGACCATAAATCGAGATTAATAACATATATTTTATATTAAATCACATGTTTATATTTATTATTTAATGTTATGTGATTTATAATTTATAATTTGGTATTTATCCATTTTGTATTATTTAAAAGAGATAATTTGGTATTTATCTGTTTTTATTTATAATTTAGTATTTATCCGGTTTATTATTTAAATATGATTTACTTTGGGATAAATATTTATTTTGTAGATTGAGATAAATTTTGGAGGATAAATGCAAATGGAAAAATTAAATCTCAAGATAAATCAAAGGAAATTCAAGATAAAGATCGGATAAGCACGAAAATAGGAGTAAGGTATTACAAAAGTTGGCGCCAATGGGGACTCACCAAGGGGGGGTGCATTTTGCCTTTCTTTTGGAGATCGGCCGGGAGTTATCTTTATTTGTTTTGATATTTTAAAGTATATCTCTTAATTAGCTTGAACCCATATAAATAAAGGCATGTCATACACGCCATACACAACAAAAAATACACCTCAGACACTTCTCTTGAATTATAATAAAGTTCTCAGTTTCTCTTAGAGCAGTTCTTATGCAAGTTCTGCAATAATGTAAGTTCTTTTATTTATTTGTTCTTAGTTCTTTGTAATTAAGCCCCAATTATTGTTTATTGTTTGAGGTTGTTCGTTCTTCACCAAACGATGTAGATCTAAGGATACGATATGAGGCGGTGGGATTCCTTGTCTATAAGGATCCACACGCTTTGATCTCGTCATCCGGTGACCTATAGATGACTTTGGTATGATCGACAATCGTGTTTTTAGTAGATCTATATAATTGTTTTATGAGTCTCTATTTTATCCGTTACGTATATAAACGCTAAGATTTAGGTTTTCGCCGCGTCAATCTAGCCACGTCTTTATGGTGTGATTGTCCACCTAGAATTTCTTATCTTAGTAGGTATGGCTACTGCCACGTTGCTCTCGTCTGTTTTAATTAGCGTATTATTAGGAAATACCAATATAGGGCTCCTAGGTCGGCTCATTAATTGATCTTCCGGGACTTTCAGCGAGATCTAGATCTGTTCTGTATTTGGGAATTGTCGACACCTAGTTATATGTAAATCGTAGATTAACATGATACCTAAAAAGTTAGTGTTAAAGGGACGGAGACTGATGCGATCGCTTAGGTAGTACGCCTAATCACAAGAATGTTGCCTAGGTGAGGAATACGGTTAATATCGGCATCCCTAGTTTTGTAAGCGTGCAAGTCATATGAGATGGAGGCCGAAAAAGCGAAGTCACGTGATGTAGCATAGTGATCTGGATGGCCTACCCGGAGCTAGATCTAGTTTAGGGGATGACTCACGTAGCCAATATAAAAGAAATACGAATCGGATTAATAGTTGTCGAGTCTAGCTTAATTATATAGAATCTCTAGATCCAAACGATAACATAATAATTGGGGAGATTAATTACGTTGTTTAGGTGTTGTGTTGTGTCGAGTCGTGTCGTTTATCCTTTCTTGTTTTATGTTGGTCGTAGACCGCTTTATGTCCTTGACATGAATGATTAATTGTTTGTATATAAATGATCCACAATTGGTTCTCTGTGGGATCGACCTTGATTCGCTATAGCTATACTACTATGGACCTAGTCCTCTTGCTAGTATTGGTTTTGGTGGTCAAGTATTTTAATTTCACTTGATCTACGTCATCAAGTTTTTGGCGCCGTTACCGGGGAACCAACGGTCAATTTTATATATAAATAATTTTTTATTCATGTTAAGTTTTCTCGTTTTAGAGTCCGTTTTACGTTTTGAGTCCTACGGTTGTCTCGTAAGTTGTAAAATTCCAGATTCGAGCAATTTGGGTTTCGCTTTCAAAGAAGACTTCTCGCCGCCAATGAGCCTGATTCGTTTTCGGGACTTCTCGTGTCTGCATTTATCTCCGTATGTTTAATCCGTGAGGTCCGATAGCAGCACGGGAAACCATGTTAAAATCAGTCTACGGTCCGTTTTGTTTTTCTTCTGTTTGCAGAAACCAGGGAAGCAATAATCCGAGTCAGTAATTTTTCGTGGGCGTTGAGAAAATAACCCAGCAACATGTGGAGCTACGAATCTACGATGGGAAAAGAAATGGAAGCAACACCTTTGAAGCACCAAGATGGCTCCGAGAAAATAAATATTAAAATGTTCAAATTCTTCGTGGTATAATGTTGTAAGGCAAGGTACTACCTTTTCTGCTTATGTTTTACTATCGTTTGGTCTTTTGAGCATAAGTTAGCCTATACATAAACCTGAGTATGAATCTTAGCCCGGAGTTGGTTTGTGAGATTAATCTTACTAGTGTGGACGGTCTGCCCCAAATTTGCCTCATCTAGAGGGTGTAAGGAAACATATAGTAGTTGAAGGAAGCAGTGAATAAAGAGTTCCTCGTAGTTCTGTTAAAATCTCATTGTCCTATGCATGAGATTGCTTCTAGTGGCCATGGGAGCAACAATTTGTGTAGTTTAAGCATTCACAATCTAAAGAAGACGTTGAGTTTTGAGAGAGCATAATGAAGCATCATTATAGAGGATATGATTAAAATGGGTCCCTAGGACTAAATCTTCTTAGAATTCACTAATTCCTAAAACGAGACCGAGGTAAGAGCTTTGTATAAATGGTATGGATAAATGTCGTTTCCTAGGTCTCACAACCAAGGGAAGGATATTAATCCGCAAAAGCAACGAGCCCACCTCATATAGTGCTCAAGGGGTCAACATCTAGCGATCCAAGAAGGATAACTGACAAGGATAATTTTTGGAAAGTCGAGCTGAGGACTTTAAACTCAGAACTACTTCTTTAAAACCCTTAGGATTTCTTTTTAGTTTTTTAGGTTTTGTTTTCTTTGAGTCAAATAAGAGTAACGTGACATATGTTGAGGTTTTTTATTTTGCCGTGTTCCGATGGCCGTTAGGCTAAGGATGTGCAAAACTTTTTTACTCAATATAGGCCACGTGAATTAGAGTTCCATAGGAGAGTCGAGAAATTGCTAAAGAAAAGGAAATTTAGCAATCAACCTTAAGATGGAAGCATTAAGAGAACTTGAGAATTACTGAAAATGTAACAGAGAATGATTGGTGCGAACAAGAACGCTTTTTGGTCAACTCCCAAAAATTTTTAGAATGGCGATCCGAGTGAAAATCCAAAGTTGTGTGAAATTCGTTCTGCAACTACCCTTATCCCTTCCTTTTATACCTTTTCACCCTTCAACCTTTTCGATCCTCTCACCAATCGCCCCTGACACCACATTTCTAACCATTTTTCATATCTCTCTTTCTTTCCATCTATTTCACTCTCCCACCCTACCCAATCCCTTAAACAATACCCACCCAAAACACAACTTCTTACCCACCCTTTATCTTTTCTTACCATCCTTATATATCTTTTTCTAAACCCATCATACTCTCAACCTCCATTTTGTTTACAAAATACCCTTGTGTTGCGGAATTAGAAATATTGCTACATTTTAATGATTATCTTTTATCATTTTGGTTTTCATGATCCTAGCTGGGGTAAGTGTAGCTCTGACCCTAGCTCGATTTTAAAGTTTTTGGTTCGATCAAAATACAACTTATCTTTCTACCGGAAGTTTTGAATTTCACACTTTTACGCCTATTCCGGCATATAGATAATAAGTTTTGTTCTAAGCTATCACACCGATCCGACCTTGTTGATGACGGTTATGACTTTTACGTGATACATTGGGTTATTGGTAATTTCGAGGAGAAGCTACACCTCCCTAAGTTGATGATATCCAATCCAAGCGTGAAGTTTCTGCGCTAAGTATCTGATTTTATCTTTAGCCGATAGGTCACATTCAATCTGTTATACCTTACCAAGTTTCTCTTTTACGCTGGATTAAATACCTTATCAATCTGGTAAACCTCGTGTTCTCCAACATGGGGTAATGCTCTTTGATCTTCATCTTCTCTACCCGGTTTTCAGAATATTTAAGCGGTGGAGGTTATAGACGAAGACTACCATCTTTAGTTGCTTGTTTATTTTTCTTTCTATTTAGTATTTTTCCTTTTGAGTCTATATATATTATTTAGAATTCGCGTCTGAACGAGTCGTTTTAACTCTTTGGTTTTCCTTGTCATTGGTTGTATGGAATAAAGTGGCTTAATTTGTTTTTGGATATTTTATATCTAATTACTGCCACATTATTTTATAACTTCCATTGACATGTTATTAACGGTTTCGTGGAGTTTCTGTTTGGTTTTCTTAAACAGGTTTTCACTTGCTTCTCCACGACGTGCTTGGACTACTCCGATGTTCTGCATCTACTTGAGAGCCGTTTCCAGAGCTAAGTCTTTTTCTTAAATTCTCATTTTTATTTGTCATTGGGGACAATGCCATGTTTAAGTGGGGGGTAGGAGACTTAGCTATGATATGTTGTAATTGAAAATTGAATGAAACGGTGAAAAATTGAGAAAAATTGAATAAATGCCATATTATTTATCTCGTACCCTTATAATTGTGAGTTCCTAGCTAAAGAATTGATAGGAAAGGAACCAAGTTGCATGAGTACGTGATCATTTTATACTTATGTGAATGTAAATTTAAGGATATTCATGCCGATTGTTGCAAGTAGTTATTTATTATTCGATTACTCAATCTTTGAATCGAGTTTTACCGTGCAAATTATAATAACTGAAGAATTATGTGTACATTGCATAGATGATTGGTTATGTAGACTTAGTATCGATATTTATCTGCTGATGTATTCCTATCTTCTGGCCATCAAAGCGGAGTAATAAGCTTGAGAATAATCTGTGTTTTGACAAAGCGTTAAACACTGGGCTTGTAGTAACATTACCAAAGTAGCCTCGCGCTTGTGGTAATATTCATGTTATTGACCAATCCGTGAAAGGGGATTCTTGCAATGCATAATTTACTTTTAAAGAAAGTTTCTTTCTTGAGATGAGTTAATGCTTGAAAATATGAAAATGTGAGAAAAAATTCAATTTTTAAGAGGCTTCGAGTATTTTTCTCGGTCTCCAAGTCCAAAAACCTTCTAGATGACGCTCTTGCTTATTGCACCATGTCTTTACCCATTGCAAGGCTTAAGAAGTCGGAATGCTGATGTTGGTAGGTTGAGACTGCGAAGTTAACATAAACTTTAATCTTGCCACGAATAGACAAAATCAAATGCACATGCACATGCACACATCAATTTGATTTATAGCGAGTAGTGAATAATGGATACCTTATGAGCATGAATGGTATGGGTTGACTCGAGTTTCTTGCGTAAGTATGATTTGACCAAGGGAAATGTTGTCTTGGGGAATGACTTATTGATGCTTTGTTCGGGACGATCAAAGTCTAAGTGGGGGGTAGTTGATGACGGTCAAATTATACCCGTAAAAGTCATCAACATTGACCATAAATCGAGATTAATAATATATATTTTATATTAAATCACATGTTTATATTTATTATTTAATGTTATGTGATTTATAATTTATAATTTGGTATTTATCCATTTTGTATTATTTAAAAGAGATAATTTGGTATTTATCTGTTTTTATTTATAATTTAGTATTTATCCGGTTTATTATTTAAATATGATTTACTTTGGGATAAATATTTATTTTGTAGATTGAGATAAATTTTGGAAGATAAATACAAATGGAAAAATTAAATCTCATGATAAATCAAAGGAAATTCAAGATAAAGATCGGATAAGCACGAAAAGAGGCGTAAGGCATTACAAAAGTTGGCGCCAATGGGGACGCACCAAGGGGGCGTATTTTGCCTTTCTTTTGGAGATCGGCCGGGAGTTATCTCTATTTGTTTTGATATTTTAAAGTATATCTCTTAATTAGCTTGAACCCCTATCAATAAAGGCATGTCATACACGCCATACACAACAAAAAATACACCTCAGACACTTCTCTTGAATTATAATAAAGTTCTCAGTTTCTCTTAGAGCAGTTTTTATGCAAGTTCTGCAATAATGTAAGTTCTTTTATTTATTTGTTCTTAGTTCTTTGTAATTAAGCCCCCAATTATTGTTTATTGTTTGAGGTTGTCCGTTCTTCACCGAACAATGTAGATCTAAGGATATGATATGAGGCAGTGGGGATTCCTTGTCTATAAGGATCCACACGCCTAGATCTGTCATCCGGTGACCTATAGATGACTTTGGTATGATCGACAATCGTGTTTTTAGTAGATCTACATAATTGCTTTATGAGTCTCTATTTTATCCGTTACGTATATAGAAACGCTAAGATTTAGGTTTTCGCCGCGTCAATCTAGCCACGTCTTTATGGTGTGATTGTCCACCTAGAATTTCTTATCTTAGTAGGTATGGCTACGGCTACGTTGCTCGTCTGTTTTAATTAGCGTATTATTAGGAAATACCAATATAGGGCTCCTAGGTCGGCTCATGAATTGATCTTCCGGGACTTTCTGCGAGATCTAGATATGTTCTGTATTTGGGAATTGTCGACACCTAGTTATACGTAAATCATAGATTAACATGATACCTAAAAAGTTAGTGTTTATGGGACGGAGACTGATGCGATCGCTTAGGAAGTACGCCTAATCACAGGAATGTTGCCTAGGTGAGGAATACGGTTAATATCGGCATCCCTAGTTTTGTAAGCGTGCAAGTCATATGAGATGGAGGCCAAAAAAGCGAAGTCACGTGATGTAGCATAGTGATCTGGATGGCCTACCCGAAGCTAGATCTAGTTTAGGGGATGATTCACGTAGCCAATATAAAAGAAATACGAATCGGATTAATAGTTGTCGAGTCTAGCTTAATTATATAGAATCTCTAGATCCAAATGATAGCATAATAATTGGGGAGATTAATTACGTTGTTTAGGTGTTGTGTTGTGTCGAGTCGTGTCGTTTATCCTTTCTTGTTTTCTGTTGGTCGTAGACCGCTTTATGTCCTTGACATGAATGATTAATTATTTGTATATAAATGATCCACAATTGGTTCCCTGTGGGATCGACCTTGATTCGCTATAGCTATACTACTATGGACCTAGTCCTATTGCTAGTATTGGTTTTGGTGGTCAAGTATTTTAATTTCACTTGATCTACGTCATCAACAACCCATTGACCACCGCGATGCATGACACATTGACCACCGTGAGGCATTGACCACCACGATGCATTGACCACACCGATGCATTGACTACCGCAATTCATTAACCTCCGCGATGCAGAGACACCACAATGCAGAGACATCACGATGAAGTGACACCGTGATGAAGAGACAACACGATGAAGTGACACCGCGATGCAGAGACACCGTGATGAAGTGACACCGCGATGCGGAGACACCGCGATGCACTGCCAACCGCAATGCAGAGACACCGCGATGCAGTGACCACCGCAATGCATTTGATCACCGTAATACAGTGACCACCCCTGATGCATTGACACCGCGATGTAGAGACACCGCATTGCAGAGACACCGTGATGTTATGACATCTGACGATGCAGAGACACCGTGATGCAGAGACATTATGATGAAGAGACGCCGCGATGCAGAGACGCTGCGATGCATTCACCACCGCGAAGCAGTGACCACCCCCATTGTAGAGACTCCGTGATGCAGAGACGCCGCGATGCATTCACCACCGCAATGCTGTGACCATCCCTATTGTAGAGACACCGCGGTGCAGAGACACCACGATACAGAGACACCGAGATGCACTGACAATCACGATGCAGTGACACCGGGATGTAGAGACATCACGATGAAGAGACACATCGATGCAGAGACACTGCGATACAGAGACACTGCGATGCATTCACCACCGCGATGCAGTGACCACACCATTGCATTGACCCACGTTATGCATTGACCATCATGTGCAGTGACCACCCCGATTCATTGACCACCACGATGCATTGACCACCCCGATTCATTGACCACCCCGATGTAGTGGCCACCGTGATGCAGAGACTTCGCGATGAAATAACACCGTGATGCAGAGACACCACGATGAAGTGACACCGCCTTGCAGAGACACCGTGATGCATTAACCACTGCAATGCATTCACCACCGCGATGCAGTGACCACCCTGATGCAACGACCACCGCGATGCAGAGACTACACCCGATGCATTGACAACCGCGATGCACTGACCACATCGATGTAGAGACGCCGCGATGAAGTGACACCGCGATGCGGAGACATTGTGATGCAGTGACCACCCCCGCTGTAGAGACACAGCGATGCAATGACCACCCCCGATGTAGAGACACCGCAATGCAGAGACATCACGATGTTAAAACATTTGATGATGCAGAGACATTGCGATGTTATAACATTTGACAATGCAGAGACACCGCGATGCAGAGACATTGCAATTAAGAGACACCGCGACGATGAAATGACACCACAATGCAGAAACACCACGATGCATAGACACCGTGATGCAATGACCACCCCCGATGCAGAGACATCGTGATGTCCCTTTACCGTTCAAAAAAGTGTTCAAAAAAAAAAATCATGTCCAGGAAAAAAAAAAGGGCCAAGTAAAAATAACGCGTCCGATGCGCGGTGACCACCCCGATCTGAGAGACACGCTATGAGTTACACCCGATGCATTGACGCCGCGATGAAGAGGCGCTCGATGAAGTGACACCATGATGCATTTACCACCCCGGATCCATTGACCACCGTGATGCGGTGGCCACCCCGATCGCGAGAGACACCGCAATGCAGTGACCACCCCCGATGTAGAGACACCGATAAGCAGTGACCACCCCGATGCAAAGACACCGCGATGCATTGACCACCCCGCGCAGAGAGACCACGATCGGTGACCACCCCGATCTGAGGCGCCGTGATGCAGAGACACCTCAAATGTAGCGACCATCGCGATGCATTGACCACCGTGATGCCTTGACCACCCTCAATCTATTGACCACCACGATGCAGTGACCACCCCGATGCAGTGACCACCTCCGATGTAGTGACCACCCCCGATGCAGAGACAACGCGATGTAGAGACACCGCAATGCAGTGACATTTGATGATGCGACACCACAATGACATTTTATATTTTTTCGACTCAATTTCAAAAAATAGATTTCTTTTCTTTATAAATTGACCTCAAACGGCTACATCTTTTGATATAAAACTACGATTAATGTTACTTCACGTGTTAATGTTACTTTGTGTTTCACAATTGTTACTTTATATTTACTCTATTCCACATTTGTTACTTCATATTTGTTACTTCATAATTGTTACTTTTGTTCTTATTAAATTACAGTTTCCTTCAATCCCGATTTTTTGATAATTTTGTCTTTCTGGACAAAAATCTATATATATAATATCATTTGAACCCGTTTACCCAATTTAATCTGACCTATATCCATGCCCAATGTAGAAGAAAAAAAACGTCCCAATAATGCAATAAAAATAAATTACTGTCACATTAATGTCTGCAATTAGTAAGAAATGATTGTCACATTAAGCCGGAATAAAAACAAACGTCCAAATAATTCACTCTTCCTCAAAAAAAAATCAACGATTTCATTGCCTGTCCAAAATTTATGCCTTCAAGCCGAGATTTACTGTGCCATTAAATACCAAAAAATACACACAATTCAATTGAGTGATTTTATGGTGCAACGGTTGTAGGAAGGTTGTACCAAGTGGCATACTTTAGAGCCATTCATTTCAACTCTCTTTCACATAATACACTTTTTGGCGTGTGTGAGAGGTTAGAAATGAAAGGTGGTAAAGTATGCCACTTAAGACAACCTTCATACAACTGGGCAGTTCTTAATATAAAAATTTTCCAATTGAAATTAACTCCAATGTTTTCTCTCATAATTCAGAATTTCAAACACCTCCATCATTTGTTGAGTAACCTCTTGCAGACGTCCAATGCCAATCACATTTAATATTTTCACACATGCTTAGCAAGAAAGTCAAGGCAATTCTTCCCATTTCGATTCTTTTCTTCTTCTTTATTCAATTCATTCGCGCTTTTTTTGTTACGTTCAAATGTTCATTTTATTTCAGTTGTTTACTGAGAGCAAGAAATCCTACCAGTTTGAAGCTATGGCTATGGATATATGTTTATAGTTAGGTTGTGATTTCTGGATCAGGATAAAGATATCTAGCTATTGATTATTGATATTGTTTTGGGGAGGTTTGGGTTATGGAGCAAAGTATTGAAGGTTCTACTAATGCAGTAAGGGGGTGTCGAGTTCAAGCACCATTGGTAAGTTTTATGTTAAATTGTGGTGTTAAAATTGTTGTATTAATGCCTTTTTTGAGAACCCTGATGCGATATTGTGTTAATAATGAAAACTTTGGAGTCATATAGCCATTGATTGTTTGAAATGTCAGGTATTGGAACATGATTTTGGAACATGATACTTTTCATGAGTAGGGATAACTCTTACTCCAACGACCCTTTTCACAATCCGTTGTTTTCTGGTGCTAATAGAGAACTCAAGTGCACCCGCGTTCAGCCGGTGAAGCTAGTGGCGGTCATGGTTTGGTAGAATTTTTCTGTGATCTTGCCCTCTTTTTCCTTCTTTCAGATGAATACGGTTCTTCATCTGTATCATCTCTGTTGACATTGTATTATATTTCGTATACAATTTAGATCATTTTATTTAGAGATCGATGTCGGCGGCCTAGGTAATCCTACTTTCTGTTGAATACGTTCCTTGATCTGTATTATCTCTTTTCATATTGTGTTATTGATGTGTTTCATATACAATTCAGATCGGTTTATGTATAGTTCCGTTCCGGTGAAAATTTATTATTTTTCATTTTGTATGTGATTTACACTCTTTCCACGACATTTATTGCAACTAATGAAACTTTAAATTACTCTTTCTTATGATTGGAAAAATAACTTTACATATTTTCACAATATTTCATGAGTGGTAAATGGGTTGTTCCTTTATCCATGTTTGGAATCACTTCTTCAACAAACATAATTGCTACTGCTATTCTGTTAAGAGATGGGATGACAATAGCTCTGGTCGTAAGGTTTCCCATGGCGAAAAGGCGTCGGAGTTGAAATTCTTCTTGGAGGACCCTCTTCTTTGACTTATTTTCATTTTGGTCATTTCATGGATGAACTTTTTACTGTTTTCTTTACACTGTTTGCTTGGATCTTGGTATTGATTTTGGTTTTGTTCGACTTTAGAATCTTGGGGAGACATGCTTTCAATTTTACACTATTTGCTTGGATCTTGGTATTGATTTTGCTATGATGAAATTGGTTGTTCTACATTTTTTTAGACCGGTGGATTGGTAGGTGTTTTGTGTGCATTTTTTTGCTCCTATCATTGGTCTTCTCCTTTGTTTTAAGGTTTAACGCAATGTGGTTTTTACTAATGATTTAAGTTGAGTTCATAAGTTTATATGTACTATCGATCTTCATCAAACAAAAGTAAAGAGCTTTTCCCGCCACAAGTCTATAATCATTTATGCTTTATTTCTAGGGGGAATAAGGAAGAAGGACAGAAATATTTCATCAATTGAGTAGAAGGACAGTCTTTTGAAACTTTTGCATAAACGACAAAACTATTTATACTAACTATGACAGAAATATTTCATCATTCCCCCTTATTTCTATGTTGTATTTCTATGATATGATTTTTATATATACTAACTCTTTTGTTTGTGTGGATAGTTTTTGTTCTCACAAGAATTTTATGATTTTAGTATATTCCGTATCTTAGTAATTTCCCGTGCATCATGCACGGTAAATTGACTAAGTAAATGACGGTCCACTCCTTACATTCTATTATGCCGCTATATTCTATTGATGAAAGAGAATGTATTTCTTTGTTTGGCTGGATCGCATTACTGGATTAAGAAACTTAATGTTCAGGTATGTAACTATTTCAATCGGACCTATACTATACATGTTTGGCTTTGAAGTGTCGTGAGAGTTTTATTTCCAAGGGAGAGGAGGGGGACATGTTGTAGATATGTGCATTTATCATCTTCTGACTTTTCCATTCGGTGATAGTTTGGATTTCATTAGTTCATTTTGTTTTCTATAAACAATTCTAGCAATAACACTTTTGAAGACCTATGTCATTTTGATTTATCACTTACCAATGAGAAAGTTGACACCTAAGTTTCATGAAATCACACTCTACATTCGGAGTGTGCTTTGATGCTACCAACAAGCTAGTAATTACAAAAAGAGTGTAACTAACTTACCCTTTTGTTGTGATAGTTCCAACTTTGGCTAAAGGTCTGAATCACTAATTCTTTTTATCAATATCAGGATGTTTCTCTGTTGGATCATCATATCAGGCTACAAGCATGAAGTAAATAAGCACAATCACCAGGCTACAAGCATGAGGTAAATGGGTGCAAAGCTGATTTGACTGACTTAAATTACCATCATCTAATAATATCATTAATGTGGGGATACGAGCTTATTTCTATCGTATCTTAATCAACATTACATTGTAAATTTTTTTTGCATCCTACCCTTAAAAATGCAAGTGCTTTTTAGTGTTTTTGTTTTTGGACTATATGATTTTGCAATGTGTTGTAGTATTAGTTATTTTCGAGCTTCGCTCATGTGTAGTATATTTTCATTTTTTTATTGCCTATCATCGTTTTTATAAGGCATGTATGTATTGTTTTCTATCTTTAATAGTATCCCGTGCATTGCACGGTTCATTAATAGTATATATATATATATATATATATATATATATATATATATATATATATATATATATATATATATATATATATATCTATACTCATAATAAAAGTGTGATGAGAGTGTTTCCCAAAAATTGTTTCTCTGCGCCGGTGTTTCCCCAAAAGTGTTTCCTACCTGGTGTTTCCCACCTTATTAATTTATTATATATATTATATTATTAATTTATTATATTTTTTCTTATCTTTTAATTTATTTTTACCGTACTACAGTATATACATAAACAATTATCCTTATCCTTACTAAATGACATTCATTGATTTGGTACGCAAGATAATTTCAATATAATAATCATTATTACAATTACCAATTCCAAATTCTATCCTATCAATACAGTAGTAATACTCATCAACAATTAATACCTCCACATTATACCATTTTTTTAACATATATACTTCCTCCGTTTTTTTAACTGTCGAAAAGAAAAAAATCACACAAATTAAAAATGTGATTAATGTGTCTGAAAACGAGTGTAAAATAACATAATTACCCTTCATTCATTGTCTATAAAAAATGTATCAAAATTTGGATTGTTGAAATGAAGGGTAAAGGTGGAAAAAAATAATAAATACTGCATTGAAAATTTAAAATGACAGATAAATAAAAACAAAATAAATTCTGAAAAGTGACAGTTTAAAAAAATAGAGGGATTCTATGTTACCATTAAAAACACGGTAACAATATCCACGCACTTTCAAAGTTTCTCACATCATCGATATATCATGAATCATCATCAATCAACTTTAATAATAATAATCATCGCCATTACAATTATCAGGGAGATTATTAAGCAATAACAATGCAAAGCGTAGACTTGCATGGATCTTAAAATAACCTACAAGTAAAGGCATGAAAAATATCATTTTAAAATAATTTTTACCGCACCAAAATATAGAAGATTCGGCCTTTATCTTTTAATAGTGCGTTATTAACATTGTTTATTTTTTTCAACCGATGTCAGTTAATAATATAATTAAAAAATTTATAGCGTTAAACAATACAAAATAACACCGGTATTTTTGTATAGACAACTATAAACACATTTATATTAACAACAATAAATATCAATATACCACTTGAAATACACAAATGATGGACCTTAACCGAATTTTATATTGATTCTCCAAATTCAAAAACTTAATTTCTATATCATACTTCATCCACATAACTATTATTCTAATCATCAAAATGTAATGTAATAACTTTAAATTATCTGCATTCCAAATGCATTTCTCAAAAAAAAAAATGTACTACATCGATTAGATGTAAGAGTTAACGATAAAAAGTAATCACATACATGGAATACAAAATTGTCATAACTCATAAGAGGTGTTGACTCAAATTTGTTTCAATTAATTCCTTAAAAAAGATATACACTCCCTCCGGCTCATTTTAATTAAGTGTTCATTATTCGTTTTTGCGATGTCCAAAAATAAATATCTACTTTGTGCATTAATTGATAAATTTCTTTGAATGTCCTTCTAGCTTTACATTATTTACAATTAAAAAATTGAGTGTATAGCGCAAATCATGCTCATCTTTCGGTCAAGTTTGAGACTTGTCATTCATCTTTAGATTTATCAATTTTACCACCTATGTTGTGTCATGCTTTGCGAAAATCACCGCTTTTCGAATTTCCCGTTAACTTGAAAGAAAATAGGCGTCCGGGTCTCACTTCCCCGCAAATCTAAAGCGCTTTCAATGAAACACAACATTGTTTATTATTTTTTTATTTTATTTTTTTTATTTTTATAATCAACTTTTGATGTCTTTTTAATTCTATTAAATCCTCATTTCTTCTATTAAAAAAGTAGATTTGTCGCCAACACAATTTTCTTTCACGTTTTTTTCAACAGACTTCATCTCTACTAAAAGACAGGGTTTTTGTTTCTCATGATTTGGGAATGACAACAGGTTGAGAATGAAAATGCAATTTGGAAAAAATGAAATTGATATTGAAAACACGTTGTATAGAAATGAGAAATAAAAATAAAAAATGTTTTTTTTAATCCGAAATGAGTTTAAAATCTACAATAAATATTAACAAGGATGTGTTAAATGATGTGCCGTTAGATTTGCGGGAGAGTGAGACTCGGTCGCATATTTTCCATTCAAGTTAACGTGAAATTTGAAAATTGGTGATTTTTGCAAATCATGACACAACATAGGTGGCGAAATTGTTAAATCTGAATATGAGTGGCAAGTCTCAAACTTGATCGAAAGATAGAGGTAATTTTGCAAAACATGGCACGACATATGTGGCAAAATTGTCTAATCTGAAGATGAGTGGCAAGTCTCAAACTTGACCGAAAGATAGGGGTGATTTGTGCTATTCACTCTTAAAAAGATTGTAGTACTCCGTCCAATTTTATTTGTCCACGTTTTCTTTTTGGTTTGTCCCAAAACAAGTGTCTACTTTGTGTATTAATTGTAAAATTTCTTCAAATTCCCTTTCCTTTTTACATTATTTTCAATAAAAGTGTGTATTATTAAATGTTCTAACAACTACTTAAAGGGCATAAATGTAAAATATTGGGTCATTAAATAAAATTCAATGCGTTAACTACATTTTTCTTAATCTGTGTGAAAAGTCAAATGGGATGAAGAGTGTATTAAATTCTCCAACAACTTTTTAAAGGGTTTAGCTGTAAAATATTATATCATTTAATGATATTCAAAACATTAATTACATTTTTTTAATCTATGTGAAAAGTCAAATATGACAGAGGAAGTAATACATATTAAGTTTCATTACAATGAAACTTCGTTATGATTATAAAATTTCATTGTGTTTCCAATGTTTACAATCGAAAAATAATAACGAACTTACATATGTGATGATCACCGATAATGTGATGTCAGTCTGCGTTTGTGCAAGGTAGAACAATCACCGATAATGTGATGTCGTCTTTTGTGAATTTTCACAACATGAAGCTTGGTAAAAAGGGTTGTAACTCTCATATAGCGCTAAAGCTCGATATGTAAAAGGCTTTTGATAGAGTTGAATGAATTTTCTTAAAACATGTAATGCACAAAACGGGCTTCCCTTAGCTAATTAAAAGCATTGTTTCTTGATGCATTAAGTCCACATTAATGGCCACATCAGCTAATTAATACACCCCAACAATGTGATTTGCCAAAGTGACCCTTTGTCGCCTTTCTTATTTATTATATGTGCATAGGGCTTCTTTTCTTTATTACGAAAAGGTGAATATGAGAATGCATTACGAGCAGTTCAATTAAATGAGTAGTTGGAGATTCACCACCTACTTTTTGCTGATGATATCGGAGGACACTCTTGAAGCTTGTCAATCGGTTATGGAGCTATTAGATACTTTTGAACGTCTATCACGACAAATAATAAATTTGAATAAGTCTGGTATCTTCTACGGTGATAGGCCGGCTCCGCCCTCCGGCCCGCCGACCCGAACGTTGACCTGAGTGGACCCACCGAGTACGGGCGAACGGGGGCCGGAAAAAGGGTATACAGCTAGGCCCCAACGCGAGACATATTCTTGCTCTGGTAATAGGCTTTGACGACAAGCCCACGATGAGTAGAAGGGTGATGGATCCGCCAGAGATCCTTTTCCCTAACATCTGGAGAGTTTGGACCGATGACACAACCAGCTGGCTAGGGACATATAACGATAACTCAAGGATCCGCGCCGCTATTGCTTTATTGTGGCCCAACCAGCCACCACAAATTTAGTTGTACTTAGTTGTAATTATGTTGAACTTAGTCGGTTCTCACCCTATAAATAGGGCTCCATGTACAAATCATAAACTAAGCTAAATATATGAAAAGAAAGGCAAAACTGATGTAATGCCGTAGAGTTATTTTTAAAACTCTGTCCTTATTTTGTTGTCGTTTCTTTGCGTTTAGGCTATAGGGTTATTTATGTCTTTCTTTGTTGTTTTGTATTCGGGTATTTAAACCAAAACCCTATGTTTTGTAAGGGATGGTCATCTTTTGATTAAATTAAAGAACCCCAAGCTAGCTGCGCTTTCGCTAGTGGAATTACCTTCTTCTTCAAGAGCTTTGCATCATTCAGTTATCGAGAGACAACTTCGGGACTTTCCCTTAGTGATCGATGGCGCGCCGATGTCAAGAAAGCCAAGTCCATGACGGAGATCGGGACTTGAAGGCCCTTTGGGCAAAGAATCGGAGATCTTGATCGTAAAATTGCGAGGAGTCAGATCTGTTCATCAAGCGGTGCGGGAGTTTAAGAAAGGTCGGGAAGAATTGAGAAGAGATCTACATCGGCCGGAACGAGATTTAGCTCGGACACCGATGGAGAATGGAAGTGTACCGTATATCCATCCAAAGAACCAGAAAGAACAAACCAGGTACTTTGAAGGGCTGAATAGTGGGAAGAATCAAGCAACCGCCATTTTGGATGATTCGACACCGATTTGGATGTGCCGGAGTGGAATGAAGAACGATTTAGACCACCACCACCGCGAAATAACAGTGCGAAGGAAGAATGGAGCATGGTGGGTTTCGATTGAAGATGGAAATCCCCCTCTTTGATGGAACTCTCCATATTGAAGATTTTCTCGATTGGCTTGATTCAGTGGAGGACTATTTTGAGGGAATGGCTCCGCCGGAAAATTTGAAATGTAAGCTAGTTTCATATCGGTTGAAGGGTGGTGCTCATGCTTGGTGGAAACAACTTCAGAATGATCGGCAATTGCATGGTAAGAGTAAAATTACATCTTGGCCAAGAATGAAATCACTTCTTACATCCAGGTTTCTGCCTTCTAATTACTCAAAGAAACTCATGCTACAATTCATTAATTGTAAGCAAAATGGTCGAACCGTTAGTGAGTATACGAATGAATTCTACCGTTTGGGCTCACGGGCTATCACGCTTGGAAAAGGAAGAATTGCAGATTGCTCGATTTGTGGGAGGATTAGGAGACGAATCTGCAGGAAAAATTGGAATTGACTCTATCTGGAGCCTTAGTGAAGCGGTAACCTTGGCCCAAACAAATGAGCAACAGTTCAACGGAAGAATGGAAAATCGATTCGGGTAGGAAACTCTTTGTGGGGCCAAAGCAACTCTGCGAATTCGAGTCTATATATCGAACAAAGCGGTGGAAACAAGCGATGGTAATAAGGCTAAAACCCAAAAGGTAGCCGATCCAAGCACGCAAATCCCTATCAACGGCCTACCGGGCCTAAGTGCTTCGTTGTGGACAACCCGCCACATGTCCCATGTTTGCCCAAAGGAAGCGATTACGTTGATTACTAAGGAAGGGAACAGTGAGATAGTCATTTCGAATCCGAAGGAGAAGAGGCGAAGCTTTGGAAGGGATGAAGGTTCACCATTAGTGTGCATTGTCGAACGAGTCCTCCTTGTCGAGTCAATCGCTACACAACGGAATTCGTTATTCGGACGAGGTGCACAATAAACAAAAAGGTTTGTGATGTGATCATTGACAGTGGGGCTAGTGACAATTTAATATCGAAGAACGCAATCAAAGCTTTAGGGTTGGCAAGGAGAAGCACCCACACCCTTACAAGGTTGGATGGATCAAGAAAGGGCCCGAAAACAAGGTAAACGAAACTTGTCTTTGTTCCGTTTTCGATTGGAAACTCATATTGTGATGTAGTAAATCGTGACGTGGTGGATATGGACGCTTGCCATTTACTCTTGGGCAGACCATGGCAATTTGATAAGGATGTGAGGCACAAAGGAAAGGACAACACGTACTCATTTAGTTGGAAGGGTAAGAAAATAATTCTGTTGCCAGGATCAATGAAAGGAACTAAACGAAAAGAGGACGATAAACCACAACTCTTGATCACTGATGGGCAGGTATTTAAAGGGGAAATTAAAGAGGATTCTCGGCTATTTGCTTTGATGGTGAAGGAGCAGGACATTCCGCAGCAACAGGGAGATATCGATTTCCGGATAAGCCAACTTTTGGAGGACTTTACTGATATATATCCCACCGAACTACCTGCTGGGCTCCCTCCGGTGAGAAATATCCAACATCACATAGACCTCGTACCTGGAGCATCTCTTCCAAACTTACCTCATTATCGGCTTAGTCCTAATGAACATAATATACTTCAGGGAATGGTGGATGAGCTGTTAGCTAAGCAATTGATTAGGCCGAGTTTGAGCCCATGCGCAGTACCTGCTATTTTAGTCCCCAAAAAGGAAGGAAAGTGGAGAATGTGCATTGACAGTCGTGCCCTTAACAAAATAACAGTGAAGTATCGGTTTCCTATTCCAAGGTTGGAAGACTTGTTGGACCATTTAGTGGGTGCAAAAATCTTCTCCAAAATAGATTTAACTAGCGGGTATCACCAAATCCGCATTAGACCCGGGGATGAATGGAAGACGGGATTCAAAACTAAGGAAGGATTGTATGAGTGGATGGTAATGCCATTTGGCCTTTGCAACGCCCCTAGCACCTTCATGAGGTTGATGAACGAGGTGCTTAAGCCGTTTATTAACAAGTATGTAGTTGTATACTTCGATGACATACTTGTTTTCAGCAAAAACATGGAAGAGCATTTAATCCACCTAAAGAATGTGTTCTCTGCACTAAGAAACAACAAGCTATATATCAATCCTAAGAAGTGCATTTTTGGAGCTGTTCAACTCCTCTTTTTGGGTTACATCATTGGAGCCGAGGGTATACAAACCGATCCCAAAAAGGTTACAGCTGTTCGTGATTGGCCTACTCTCCACCATTATACTGGAATTGCGAAGTTTCCTTGGATTAGCCGCCTTTTATAGGAGATTTATAAAGGGATTCAAGACTATCGTGGCCCCGTTGACCGAATGCCTTAAAAGGGTAAGTTCAAATGGACAACCGAACAAGACTCCGCTTTGTGGCAATCAAAACCACCTCACCAATGCTCCGGTTCTGGCCATGCCTAGCTTTGAAAAGGTTTTCCAAGTTGACACCGATGCTTCTCAGTTCGGAATTGGAGCAGTTTTGAGTCAAGAAGGACGACCCGTGGCTTATTTCAGTGAGAAGTTGTCGGAAGCAAGGACTAAATGGACTACTTACGAACAGGAATTCTTCGCCATTTATCGAGCCCTCCAACAATGGGAGCACTACCTCATTCAAAAGGAGTTCGTCCTGAACAGCGATCATCGGACATTGCAGTTTATTACCACTCAGAAACACATAAACCGTATGCATTCGCGTTGGTTTTTATACATCCAAAAGTTCAATTTTGTAGTGGTTCACAAAACAGGGAGTTCTAATACGGTGGCGGATGCTTTGAGTCGGAAACGGTGTCTCATCACCCTCCTTCAAACTGAACTTGTGAGTTTCGAATCACTCAAAGATGAATACGCGGATGATCCGGACTTTGGGGATACTGCGGCGGTTGTGCAATGGCGGCGGGTTCAAGGCGGATTACCATATTCAACAGGGTTATTTGTTTAAAGGGCTGCAGTTGTGCATTCCCAGAACATCGTTGAGGGAGTATTTGTTGAAAGAATTGCATGAAGGGGGCTTGTCGGCCCACACGGGACAAGACAAAACCTTAGCATTGATTCAAGAACGTTTTTATTGGCCACAAATACGGAGAGATACCATTCGTTTTGTATCAAAATGTGGAGTTTGTCAAGCCAACAAGGAGGTAAGAATAACTTTGGTCTATACACCCTTTGCCTATTCCCGAATCTATTTGGGAAGATCTCACCATGGATTTTATCTTGGGATTGCCACGCACCGTGAGGGGGTTTGATTCTATATTTGTTATCGTTGATCGATATTCCAAGATGTCCCATTTTTTAGCATGCAAAAAGGCCTCAGATGCAAGTTATATTGCTGCGTTGTTTTTTAAGGAAGTTGTTCGTCTTCATGGGCTACCAAAATCTATCACATCAGATCGTGATGTCAAGTTTGTTTCTCATTTTTGGAAGGAATTGTGGCGGCGGTTTAAAACAAAGCTGCAACTTAGCATCGCTTACTACCATCCCCAAACGGATGGACAAACCGAAGTTGTGAATCGTACTTTGGGGATATGCTTCGTTGCTTGGTCGGGATTCACCAAAACAATGGGACTTGACCCTGGCTCAGCTGAATTCGCATTTAATTCGATGGTGAACCGCTCTACTGTGGAAGTCTCCTTTTGCTATCATCTACACCAAAACCCCAAATCTCTTGGTCGATTTGTCTCCTATCTCACAACCTAAAAGCCGAGTCGGGAATTTTGCCCAATCCATTCGAAGTTGCATGATGAAGTTCATGGTAAGTTGGAAAAAGCTAATGCGACCTATAAATGTAAGCAAGATTTACATCGTAGAGTGCGGACATTTCAGGTGGGCGATTTGGTTATGGTTCTCCTTCGCAAAGAACGTTTCCTATTTGGAACATACAACAAATTGAAGCCAAAGAAGATGGGTCCAGATCATGTGGTGAAGAAAATCAATGACAATGCGTATGAGGTGGATATACGGTGATTGGCAAATTTCTCGAGCTTTTAACGATCGGATCTCACACTTTACAAGGCTCTCGATGATGCAATCATCGCTGCTCATTTTCAACTCGCGGACGAGTTTATCGTTTTGGGGCGGATGGAGATGATGTAATGCCGTAGAGTTATTTTAAAACTCGTCCTTATTTTGTTGTCGTTTTTTGCGTTTAGGCTATAGGGTTATTTATGTCTTTCTTTGTTGTTTTGTATTCGGGTATTTAAACCAAAACCCTATGTTTTGTAAGGGATGGTCATCTTTTGATTAAATTAAAGAACCCTAGCTGCTGCTGCTGCTAGTGGAATTACCTTCTTCTTCAAGAGCTTTGCATCAAAAACTCTGCCCAATTTAGTGTTCTCTTTTACTTAAGCATCACTACCACACTCACCTCCACACTACCATATAGATCCACCGTGAGCCACCATCATCATACCGTGTTCATAGCTAGATAACCACCATAAATCCACCGCTGAACACCCGCATATGGTAAATGGGTGGGTAGTGAAACTAAGAAAGGACTTCTATTCTACAGAATTCCTTAGGAGACGAGTGTGGAAAGTATCTAGGTTTGCCCTATGCCATGGGCCGATTGAAAGCGGAAATATTTAACTATGTTACTGAAAGGGTAAAAAGGAAGTCAAATGGGTGTAAATGAAAATATCTATCTTCATCCGGAAAGGAATTTCTTAACAAGGCAGCAATTCAATCTCTACCACAATATGTGATGCAATACTTTCTGCTTTTTCAAAAGATAGTCTCAGAGCTAAAGAGCCTAATGAGGCAGTTTTTCTGAGGCAATGATAATGGGGATAGAAAAATTCACTGGAAATCATGACACCAATGCTGAAAATCAAAATTTGAGGGAGGACTTGGATCCCGAGGCCTTGAGTGTTTCAACTCTGCCCTTTTATCGTACCAAGCTTGGTGCATACTCTCAAAGCCTGAAGTTCTATCGTCTAAGTTGTTCAAGGCGAAGTATTTTGCCTCAAAGGTGTTCGGAAATGCCTCCATAACGGATAATCCACCTATGATTTGGAGGAGTATCCTCCACGGAAGGGGCCTTCTTTTTAAAGGGCTAAACGGAAATGGAAATAAGGTAAATATAATAACGGCCCATTGGTTTCCACTAACTCCTTGATTCAGATCCCACCCGCGAATAGAAGTTTTTCCTTCAACTTTGGGTAATTTCTTAATCGACCATTATACCCGTCGATGGAAACACAGCCTGGTCGCAAAAGTTTTTTTTTCTCCTTATGAAGCAAACAACATTTTATCTCTCTCATTTTCCCCCGACGACAATGAAGACAAATTGATATGGAATTACACCAACAATGGCATTTACTCGGTAAAATCAGGGTATTATCTAGCTCCTTATTTAAAGAATCAAGAAAGGGAAAAAGACGTCGCATCATCATCCCAGCCATACCAAAAGATTTGAAATTCTCTATGGAGCTTAACAGTAATGCCTAGAACCATCAACTTTTGTTGGAAACTTCTTAGAGATGCTTTACCTATTGCCACGGGCTTCCGTATAAGAGGCATAGGGAACGAAATATGCAAAGTTTGTAATAAGCAGAAGGAATCTATCCGACATAGTCTTTTTACATGCACCCGGCGAAATCTGTTTGGAGACTCTACCTCGGGGTCATTATTGGAGAAACCTCAAGTATAATTCAATAAAAGATTTCTTTAAGCATCCGTAAGTAAAGAGAACGAGGAAAGAGTTGCCAACATCATTTCGAACTATGGTGGATATGGAAAAGTCATTGTTCCTTGATATTTGAAAATAAAGCCGCCACTCATAATCAATTTTAGCCTTGGTGAATAAGATTCCACAACATATTTACAAGCGTAAAACACCATTATAAATACAGAGAAATCGAGATGCCTAAGCAAAAAACAGGACTTCTCTCCCACGCCCCTCTTGTGAAGTTTAATGTGGACACCACAACAAATGAGAATTGTATGGCAAGTTGGAGGAATTCCACGCAACCATGAGGTGAAAATTAAAATAGTTTCTCAATGAAACTTGATGGTAAAAACAAAGTAGCAATTGATGAAGCTCTGGCCATTTATCAAGTTATTTACCACGGAATAACTTGGTGTATCTTCAGTGTTGAGTTCAAAAGGGGACTCTCTGACAGTTTACAACAAGTAATTTCGGAAGAGATTGGCTTATCCCACTTAGAGGGAATTGTTGACAACTGTAATACGCTACTACCTATTTTTTTCTACTTACGAATTCTCATTTGTCAAAAGGAAGGAAACACCCTTGCACACTTCTTAGAAAGCAAAAGAAAGACTTTCTCTGGTAGGACTTAGACAATGAGGCACTACTACTGTCTTCTCATTTAATTATGGCAACCTCCATCGCTTTGATGAAATAAAAGTATATGTTTGCCTAAAAAATCACACAATTTTTTTGGACACGATTATTTTTGATGATGTTATTTTAGGTTGAAAGAACTTAGAGAGTATCTGATATACTAGATACTTAAGACAAATCTTCTATGAATTCCAATAAAATGCATGATTTTATAACTAAAAATGCTTATCATATTTAAAAAAATGAAAATATAACATAACGAGTATGATTCAATGCCTATGAATAAGAGAGATAAAATATTAAAAAAGATAAAATATTTCTACCAAACATAAAATCATTTTACAACAATTATCATTATTTAACATGTTTTCATTTTATAAATTAAACGAATAGTTAACTATATAGAGATAATATTAAAATATATTTTTTAATTTTAAAAGTAATGATTTAGCTTGAACACGTATGGAGCACGTGCATTTTACTAGTATATATATATATATATATATATATATATATATATATATATATATATATATATATATATATATATATATTGTTATGACGGATCGATCAAGAAGTGATGGTGATTGTGAGTAAAGATAAAAGATAAACAAGTAAACAAACACATAAACAAGAAGAGCACAGATTTAACGTGGTTTCCGGCAATGTGCCGACTATTCCACGGACGAACGAGGATATTTTATTATCACCATAAAGTTACAAATACATGTATTACAAATGGTATTTATAGCCTTGTGAATCCAACCCTAACCGACTAATCAATCAACCAGTAAATGACTGAAATACCATATATGTAACTTCACCGAATTAGGAAACCATGCGACGCTGCGTTCCTTAAGCTGCTATGGGAAGAGTAATTTTAGTAGACTTCACTCTCATCGGTACCTGTACCAGCCAGACACACATTTTTCAAACAGATCGATCAACTCGTTGTTGCCCCAAACGAACGCCTGATTCGGCGAGATGCTTCATGCTCACGACCACCACTGAGCCTACAGACTGCTGAATACCACACTCGCAGACTGGACTCGATGAGCATAGTTTAAGTCACCATTACAAATCTCCACCTTGACTTCAACTTCATGAAAACTGACCAGATGCACAACCAAGTGCGAGATGCACAACCAAGTGTCATATTTCCTCTTTGTCTTCAGATTTGAATATCTCAGCAGACCCCCAACGTCAGTTGAGTATTCCTAGATTCAGATTAACAGCTTTGGATATTCAGTAAGTCCAGACACATCTAAACTTGCCTCTTGGAACTGGTTTAGTGAACATCTCAGCAGGGTTCACATTAGTGCTGATCTTCTCCACTTTAACCCTCCTATCATTTCTTAGAAAATGATACCTAACATCAATGTGCTTGGTTCTCTCATGATGAACCTGATCCTTAGCCAAACATATTGCACTGATACTGTCACTATACACCCTGGCTTGATCTTGATACAGACTCAGATCATTGACTAGCCTTTTTAACCAGATTGCCTCCTTTGTTGCTTCTGTCAATGCCATGTATTCTGCTTCAGTAGTAGATAATGTCACCGTACCCTGTAAAGTTGCCTTCCGACTTACCACAGAACCACCAAAAGTAAACACATACCCAGTCATAGATCTCATGTTGTCCACATCAACAGCATAATCAGAATCACAGTACCTTGTGACAAAACATTGAGTACCACCTCCATAAACAAGTCCAATATCTGATGTACCCTCGAGGTACCGAATATCCTTTTATGCTTTCTGTGTTCCTTTCTGAGTTGAGCCATAAACCTCGCCGACAACACGATCGCTTGAGCCAAATCAGGCCTAGATGCTGAGACCATGGCATACATTGAACTCGCCTAACGCACTAGCATAAGGAACTCTTGACATGTATTCTTCTTCTTCACTAATTTGTGGAGAAAACACAACAGACATATGTAGATTTGGTGCCATTAGAGTATCTATAGGTTTGGCTGCGACATGCCAAACTTGGATAATATGTACTCAATATACCCCTGCTTTGAGACAAGAACGACTTTCCTCTCGCTCCTATCTCTATAGATCTCCATCCCCAAAACTTTTTTTGCATTCCCCAAATCCTTCATCTCAAATTCAGCCTTGAGCAGATTCTTCAGATCTTGAATGTCAGACTTGTTTGCAGCAGCTATCAGCATATCATCTACATACAACACCGATAGATGATTGAACCATCCTTCAACTTGTTGTGATCCACACAAAGAATCATATGGACTCCTACTATAACCCCCTCTTGAATCATGTCATTTGTCAAACTTCTTATACCACCGCTTGGGGCTGCTTAAGTTCATACAAAGACTTCTTCAACTTACAAACATATACTTCTTTGCCAGGAACTTGGAAACCCTCTGGCTGAGTCATATATATTTCCTTATCTACATCTTCATGTAGAAAGGTTGTCTTCACATCCAATTGCTCAAGTTCAAGAGTCTGATGTGCCACTATTGCTAACAGCGCCCTGATGGAAGTATGTCTGACCACTGCAGAAAATATCTCTTCATAGTCTACCCCATCTTTCTGACTGAACCCTTTAGCAACCAAACGTGCCTTATATCTGATATCCTCAGCAGATGTCATTATTTCCCTTTTCTTGAATATCCATTTGCAACCGAGCACCCTTCTATCATGTGGTTGTTTGACCAAATCCCAAGTCTCATTCTTCTGAAGTGACTCCATTTCTTCTCTCATGGCAGCAAGCCATTGTTATGCCTCAGAAT
Source organism: Gentiana macrophylla (assembly GCA_026214975.1). Taxonomy (NCBI): domain Eukaryota; kingdom Viridiplantae; phylum Streptophyta; class Magnoliopsida; order Gentianales; family Gentianaceae; genus Gentiana; species Gentiana macrophylla. The sequence continues at coordinate 17,075,668 of CM047807.1, forward strand.
ATGTCACAGCTTCCCTATAAGTGTAAGGTTCAAAACCATCCACTTCTTCAGCTACCTGTAGTGCATATCCAACCACATCCTCCTCAAACCCGTATCTTCTTGGAGGTCTGATATTGTCAGCCTAGATCTACTGAGAGCTATACCTTACTGACCAACATCAGATGTTTGAGTATTTGTTGACCCTTGTTCAGCAGACTGGTTTGGATCCAGTTCTGGATCTACTGAGTGTTGACTATCCCTTGCTGAGTCTTTTGATTCAGTAGACTCTACTTGAAGCTCCACCTGTTTGTCAACCTTCTCGGCCTCGAGATCCAATTTGATTCGGGATGTGGCCTCTGGATGAGTTAAGCATAGAGTTTTCATCAAAGACTACATTCCTACTGAGTATAACCCTATTTTCAGCTGATGACCAGATTCAATACCCCTTAACACCATCTCCATATCCAACAAACACACACTTCTTGGCCCTAGGTTCCAACTTACCCTCACTGACATGATAGTAGACAGTGCTTCCAAAAACCCTAAGTCCAGAATAGTCTGCTGACATTCGTGACCAAAATTCAAGTGGTGTTTTAAGTTTGATCCTAGTGTGATGCCCCCTATTGATTAAGTAGCATGTTGTGTTAACATCCTCTGCCTAAAATCTCCTTGCTAGACTAGAATTAGAGAGAATGCACCTTGCCCTCTCCGTAACAGTTTGATTCATTCTTTCTGCAACACCATTCTTTTGTGGAGTTACTCTGACAGTATTATGCCTAGCAATGCCTTCATTCTTGCAAAATTCATCAATCTCAGACCAACATAATTCTAGTCCATTATCAGTTCTAAGTCTCTTGATCTTCTTCCCTGTCTGATTCTCAACCAAAGCTTTCCACTTCTTGAAGTTCTTGAATGCTTCACTCTTGTGCTTCATCATAATTACCCAAACCATTCTTGAATAATCATCTATAAAATACACAAAATACCTGTGACCACCTAATGACTCCTCCCTTGAAGGTCCCCAATAATAAGAATGCACATAATCAAGTGCCCCTTTTGTGATGTGAATTGCTTTTGGGAACTTGCTTCTATGTAGCTTCCCAAACACACTATGCTCACAAAAATCCAGCTCCTTGACCTTATGTCCCCTAAGTAGATCAGACTTATACAAAACTTGCATTCCTCTTTCACCCATATGACCCAATCTCATATGCCACAACTTAGTCAATTATGACTGGTGAACCTCTGATGATGCAACAGCAGCAGAACCTTATACAGTAGACCCTTGTAGTATGTACAATGTCTCATGCCTGATACCCTTCATAATCACACTTGAACCCTTATAAACATTTACCACTCCGCCTTCACTCTTGAACTTGAACCATTTGCTGTCTAGTAGACTAAGTGATATCAAATTCTTGGTCATTTGTGGAACATGCCTAACCTCCTTTAATGTGCAGAATTTACCATCATGTGTCCTCTGCTGGATTGATCCAATCCTCACTATTTTGTAGACCTTGTTTTTAGCCATTGCAATATGGCCTCCATCCACCAGCTGATAAGTTGAAAACCACTCTCTGTTTAGACACACATGATAAGATGCCCCAGTGTCCAGAATCCACACATCTCTGTTTCCTACTGACTGTGAAACTGCTAAGGCCAAATCTTCTTCAGAGTTGGTGTCTTGTTCTGCCAAAGCAGTTTTACCCTGCTGAGTAACCTGCTGCTTCTTCCTTTTTGGACATTCCTTTTTCCAATGTCCATGCTCCTTGCAGTAATTACAGATATCCTTAGCTTTAGGACCCTTGGAATTCTTCTTGAATTTTTCTTTCCGAATTTCTGACCCCGCCGACTCCATCGCCATCAATCTAGCAGATCGACTATCTGCACGAACCGGATGCTTTATGGTGTAACTCTCAAGCATGGAGTGACGATCTTACATCCTCCAGTGATACTGAGTCCTTCCCAACAATAAATGATCGCACAAAATTCTTATATGATGCAGGCAATGATACACGTAGAATCAATGCAGCATCCTCATCTTCAATCTTCACATCAATATTCCTTAAATCAAGCAATATTTTGTTCAGCTGGTCTAGATGATCCCTCAGCTGAGTACCCTCATACATCCTTAAACTAAACATACGTTGTTTCAATAACAACTTGTCGGTTAGATACTTAGTCATTTACAGACTCTCAAGTTTAGACCACAACTTCTCAGCAGTGTCCTCCTCAGCAACCTCTGTGATAATGTCATCTGACAGGCACAACATAATTCTTGAATGTGCTCTCTCCACTAGACTGGCTCTCTCAGCAGCACTTCCTTCTGTTGATTTAGACAAGGGACCCCATAACCCATGTCGCTTCAACAAAGCACGCATCTTAATCTGCCACGGTCTAAAATTGTTTCTTCCTGTAAACTTGTCAATCTTGACATTTAAAGCAGACATCTTTCTCACTAGAAAAGCTTGCGTAGATCCCAAATCCTAGCGTCAATTATGATCTTGGTGCCAATCTACCTTGCTTAAAACAGATAAACAGATTTCTTGATGAACCTGGACGCTCTGATACCAGTTTGTTATGATGGATCGATCAAGAAGTGATGGTGATTGTGAGAAAAAAAAAGATAAACAAGAAAACAAACACAAAAACAAGAAGAACACAGATTTAACGTGGTTTCCGGCAATGTGCCGACTACTCCACGGATGAACGAGGATATTTTATTATCACCAGAAAGTTACAATTACATGTATTACAAACGGTATTTATAGCCTTGGGAATCCAACCCTAACTGACTAATCAGTCAACCCAGTAAATGACTGAAATACCCTAGATGTAACTTCACCAAATTAGGATACCATGCAGACGTGTTCCTTAAGCCTGTTGTGGACCAGCAGACTTCCAGTAGACTTCACTCTGCTGGTACCCTGTACCAACAAACACAGCTTCAGCAGACTGATCAACTATGCTGCTACCCCAAACGAACACCAGATTCAGTAGATACTTCATGCTCTGCTGACCACCACAGTTTCCACAAACTTTGCTGAATGTCACACTCAGCAGACCAGACTCAGTAGCATAGTTTAAGCCACCATTATATATATTCTGGAAAATACACTTTACTCTTATGTGGTTAGACGTAAGAAGTCTGTTTTTATCATATGGTTTGCATCTTTAAACAACAACGCAAACACCAGCACATGAATAAGGGTGTACAAACGCCTTGTGTATGAAATACCACAGTGAAAAAAATGCTGTTTCTCATCAAATATTCGATCAGAGTATTATATTTTTACACTAGCATTATTATGATGAATTTGCGTCAAACCGTAAGAGAACATGTCATATTATAAAAAAACAAATAAAATAAAAACGGTGTGATAGAGTATACATATGGTGTGATATAACACATTGGATGTGGGAGAAACACATGATCTCCTTATAAGTGTGAGACATAAATATCTTGTCAACTCGGATTAGTTCTTTTAGACCAAGCGAGGTTGACGGTCTAAGCAGTTGATCGACCGGATCATTTATGGCTCACTTAGTGCTACCAGGCTTGGGGTCTGGGGGCGTAACAGTTGGTATCAGAGCTGACTACCAGACGGAACTAAGTGTGAGACATAAATGTCATGTCGACTCGGATTAGCCCTTTTAGACCAAGCGCGGACGACGGTCTAAGCAATTGACTGAATCATTTATGCCTCACTTAACACCAGGTCTAGGGTCTGGGCGCGTTACATATGCTAAATCACATGGGCAAATGTCTATTACCGTCCAATATTATAAATCATTATGTCTCTTTTCGATTGTCTCATAATATAAGTAATTTTCACATTTCAATGCAATCATTAATGTTACTTTTCCTAATCTACCCATCCTCCTAAACTTCACGTTTTCTTTTTACAGTATTTTATTTTATTGGAAAAAATAAAACATCAATGTAATTGATGTACCTATTCGCACTCCACACAAAAAAAAAAACCAAAAAATAACACAGAAGTGTCCAAAAAGTTGTCATTTTGATAAAGCAATAAATGATTTAGTGGCTGTGAGTATTCCATTTCACTTTTATTTTATAAATCCACCATAATAGTATTTTAGTCTAAAAGTATCAAAAAAATAAATCCTTTATTGTGTTTTTTAATCTATGTGTCTAAAGTCAAAATAACTTATAATATAAGACGGAGATAGTATTGGTTTTATACATATTGGTTATAAGTTCAAGTTACTTTTGCACGGTCCTCATATTGTTTTCTGTATTGTTCCACTTTTACCGAATATTGCAAACTAGACATGTTACATTTATACTGGATTTGGACAGATACTTTATTATGTTCAAACTTTCGATTTTTCAGTCTCTCCAGGATTTGAATTCTTTTGGAATATGCCGGGCATTACTTTTATGTTTTCTTCAACCTGTAATTTTTTTTGACTGTAAGTCTTTAAATATTACGTATTCTTAAACTTAAAGAACAGAAATGACAGTTACATCGATAAATAAATATCTATATATCTATATATCTATATATATATATAATATATATAGAGGAGTCAATTTAACCCATTTAGCCGATTGACCCGCTCTATACCCAGCAAAATGTTCAGATTAAAAAAAAAAAAGCACGCATTAATTAATACAACTAACGCACGCCTCCTATACTTCCGTCGATCCTCAACTGAAAATCTTCCGAAAATCCCGTCCTAATCTTCAGTTGGTTTCATTGTATTCCGATTTTGTTAGTATTGGTTTCTATATGTGATAATCCATTGTTATTGCTGCTGCAAATTAATACAATTCCAAATCCAAACATTGGCTTCCATATGCGATACTCTTATCCCTCTTCCATTTGATGAAAAATCTACAAACATTAATTAATACAACTAACGACGCCTCCTATACTTCGTCGATCCTCAACTGAAAATCTTCCGAAAATCCCGTTCTAATCTTGATTGGTTTCATTGTATTCGATTTTGTTAATTTTTTCAAATTTCAATTATACCTTTGGCCTCACTCAATCTCAATTTTCACATGATGGCCTTCTTTTGTAGATTTTTCATCTAATGGAAGAGGGATAAGAGTATCGCATATGGAAGCCAATGTTTGGATTTGGAATTGTATTAATTTGCAGCAGAAGAATAACAATGGATTATCACATATAAGCCAATGTTTGATTTCTTAATTGCCTCTCGAAACCGCTACTTAAACTAATTCAGGTGGTTTTGCTTCTCCGTATTTTTGTTTTTATTTTTAGTTTCTCTGATTTTGGAATGTCATGGTGTGGTTGTTGCTCTGTGTAGTTGCTTGGGAAGTTTGTCCATCACATTCCTCCAATGATTTAGTGAATTATTTGTTTTCCCCTCTCACTTAACCAAATACTTTCATTTGTGCAGTGTTAATTGAGTTTTGTTTTCCCTCTCACTTAATTAAATTCTTTCATTTGTGCAGGGTTAATTGAGTTTTGTTTTCCAGCATTCAAGGACGGAGTCAGGATTTTAAATCGGGGTGGGCTAATGGACTATATCTAGTTCGTCGGGTGGGCTGAATTAAAAATATTTTATGGATTCGATTAGACTACATATATCTTTTAGTGTAATATTTTTTTGCCCGGGTGGGCTTAGCCCCCCTCAATTTATACACACCTCCGTCCTTGCCAGCATTAGCACGAAGACATTGACAAGAAGGAGAGAAAAGATAGAGATAAGGAGTATGAGATTTCATGGATCTTTCTCCTGTTTAGAGTATACTTGATCAAGGAAAAATTCAGTCATATATGTTTACACATTCTTGAGGATTGCCTTTTTATTTGAATACATCAATGGTCATTAACATATTGTTTTTTATTTATGTTCATAAAATGGGATCATGTATTGTAGGTTTGGAATTTTTGGGTTTTTTTTGTGTGTGTGTCTCTATTATGTGCATTTGGCTAATTCTCTTTGTCAGTAAAGTGACTTAAACTCTACATCTGGTGGAACCAATCTGAATACTCAATTTGTGTGATGGGCGGTGAGAAGGGTATTCAGTCGTGCATCAGTAGGGTGGAGTCTACTGAGCTTCTGTCATCAGGGTAACTATCAGCAGGGTGATAGTCTGCTAAGTACTAGAATACAACAGGGTCCCACATCTGATAATTCTGTTATGTGACAGCTATACAGTGTCATTAAAAGGAGGACACGTGTAGGGGTATTTATGGTGCATCAGACAAAGAGTCCTTGCGGCTAGGGTTTAGGGAATTGTGCCTATAAATACAGTTGTTGTCTCATTGTCCGGGTGTGTTGAAATCTGTAAATTTCAGTGCATAATAAAATATCTATTTTCTGCCCGTGGTTTTTTACCTCTCCCATTGAGGGGTTTTCCACGTTAAATCTGTGTTCTTCTTGTTTCTGTTTTCTCCTTTTGATTGTTTATGTTTGATTGCTTCTGTTTCTGTTTCTTGCATCTGAAGTTATCTCCATCCGTCTTATAACAAGTGGTATCAGAGACAGGTTCTGGAGAAAACAATATGTACGATCAACTTCATTTTCACCAAGACCTTCAGTAAGGTGCTAGGATCTATGATAAAGTTGTGATCTTTAGCAAGAAAAGATGTCAGTAGTAAACGTGAAAATCGATAAATTTACAGGAAGGAACAGTTTTGGTCTGTGGCAGATCAAGACGCGTGCACTGTTGAAATAGCAGGGTTTGTGGAATCCTTTATCGACAAACCAAATACAAAAAGCAGATTATGCGATCTGGAAGAGAAAGCACATTCAACCATCATGTTGTGCTTATCTCGATGATGTTATCACCGAGGTTCTTTGAGGAAGACACCGCAGCCAAGTTGTTGAAAAAGCTTGAAAGCTTGTATATGACCAAGTCAGCGACCAACAAGTTGTTGTTGAAACAGAGGTTGTTCGGTTTGAAGATGCATGAAGGGAGTCCACTGAGGGGAACATCTTGACGGTGAACACAATATTACTTGATTTAAGGAATATTGATGTTAAAATTGAAGATGAAGATGATGATTACTAATCTGTTGGTGTCATTACCGGCATCATATGAAAAATTTGTGCAGTCTTTCATAGTCGGAAGGATACGGTAGCTTTAGAGGATGTGAGGTGCGCCTTACATGCCGGGGAGCTTAGACACAAGGTGCTTTGGGACAGACGATCAGTCATTTCTTTGGGCTAGTAGCTAGCGACAATAGTGGAAAAGGATATGGACAGAGGAAGAAAAATAAGTCGGTGTCCAAAGGTCCTAAGTCTCATCGATGTCCAGTAATTATCAGTAAGGAGCGGGGACATTGGAAGTCCAATTGTCCAAGAAAGAAGAAGCAGTTAGGAAGGCACTCGCGAGAGTAGCCTTGGCTCTTGAGCAATCGATGAGGATCGGTTCTAGTTGCGGGGATTCTAAACACCACAATGATGTGTGGATACTTGATTCTAGAGCATCCTACCATATTTGTCCAAGCAGGAGTGGTTTTCTACTTATGAAGCGAGATGGATGGTGGTCAAATCTATATGGCCAACGACAAGGTTTGCAAAGTTGTGGGAATTGGCTCAAGTAAAGTTAAGGACAAAGGATGGTAAATTTTGTACATTGAAAGATGTAAGACATGTTCCATAGATGACCAAGAATTTGGCATCTCTCGGTGTGGAAATATTACCTCAAAGAGTGCGACCTCGGAGGTGCTCTTATGCCTCTATTTGAGTAACATGTTCAATGATCTCTATTTCGTGTATTATATTATTTGTACACTTTATGTATTTGTAAAAGACATATTAATTGTGATACATATAAACAATTAATATGTCAAACTCTAGTTTACTTTATGTCATAGACATAGCTTTTACTTTTACTTTTTGCATGCTTGCCGCCCACATCTACATACTCAAGTGGCCGCCCAAGCTAGCTAGCTAGTCTCTCTCTCAATTGTATCTATTTATACACCTCTCATATCAATGAATAAACTAAGTTGAAGTTTACTCTTGTGTTTATCACATTCTCAAACTCTCTTCATGGTATCGAGAGCCACTGGAGTTCTAATTTTCGCTTGCAAAACTCAGATCGTTTTTATCAAGAATGTCTTCATCTGAAGCATCCTACTCATTAAGTAAATCTCAGCAGATCGAGGTTCTCGACTCCACTCCATATACAAATCACGAGACTTGATTACAACAATAACATTGGGTCGTCAAGATCTATGAAAAGTATAACTCGAGGACAAAGCAAGATGGAAGACTTATGCGAGTCCAAACACTCTCGCAGATGGAATCAGCGATGATAGTGTGGATTCTCGATTAGCTCTCTTCAAAGAGTTTCTCAAATGGCGTAAGACCGATAACTCTCTCACAGGCATTGCCACTCATACCAAGACAGGTATATCTTATTCCCAACTCAATAATGGCACCTGGATAGTTGATTCTGGGGCCTCATCTCATATGACAGGAAATAAAGACCTGTTATATAACCTCAAACCCTCGTCGCCAGACTCATAAAATTAAAGCTGGCGATGGATCTCTTTCATGTGCTCAAGGTTTTGGAATTGTTAAACTTCTCGATAAAATCTATCTCGAATGATGTCTGTTTGTTCCAAAGCTAGACTGTAATCTTATATCAGTCAGTAAACTCACTAAGGACCTAAATTGGATAGTCACTTTTAAAGACAATCAGTGTATTTTCCAAGATACTTATTCACAAGAAGTAATGGAGAGAGCCAATGCCTTTCGGGGGTGTTTATTGTCCACCCTGCCAAGATGTAAGATCAAGATCGAATCGCCTCAAAGAATGATGCTCCCAAACTTTAGACAACATCATGTTATGGCATTATAGATTAGGACATCCAAGTTTTAGTTATTTAAAGACTTTAACTCTGAATTATTTAAAGGATGCAATCTTAATGACCTTCAATGTGATATTTGTCAATTTGCCAAACTCACCAAATCTGTGTATGCTAAATTACCTCACTTGCCCTCCTCACCTTTCACCTTAATTCACGGTGATGTATGGGGACCTCAAGAGTGAAAAGTATAACGGGGAAAAAGGTGGTTTGTTACCTTCATAGATGACCACTCGAGAACCACTTGGTTATTTTTAATGAAGGATAAATCGAAGTTGGATCCATCTTTCAAGAGTTTTACAACATGGTTTCTACTCAATTTGACACTAAGATTAAAATTTTGAAGACCGACAATGCTCTTGAATATTATGAGTCCAATCTCAGTAATTTCTTGGTGAATAAAGGAATTGTTCATATCATTAGTTGTGTTGAGACACCTCAAAGCAAAATGGGGGTTCTTTGAGAGAAAAACAGAGCATCTACTAGAAATGGCTAGGTCTATCATGTTTACCTCAAATGTTCCCAAATATATGTGGGGTGAAGCTATTCTGACCGCCACATACTTAATCAATGAGACTTCCCAAGTAGAGTGTTAGGTTTCAAAACTCCTATCCAAACCTGTGACCACACACACTCCCGCCCTCATCTTATTGCCCAACCGCCTCCAAAAATCTTTGGGTGCTTTGTGTTTGTTTATATCCATGCCCAACACGAGAAGCAAACTTGATCCCAAAGCTCACAAGTGCATTTTCTAAGGTATGCCAAAAGGCAGAGAAAAGGGTACAAGTGTTATTCACTCATGAAAAGAAATTTTACAATTCTATGGATGTAAAATTCTTTGAAAGGACTCCTACTACTGACAAGCCTCTTGAGGCAGATCCACAGATGGAAACCTCATTGAAATAGAAGCTTTTCCTTCTTCTCTTGATCCAACTCTTCCTCGGCCAGAATCCACGAGAACCATCATGACCTACTCCTCGGCAGGACTCATAACCTTCAAAGATCCGAGATACTCACATTATCGACAATCGGCAGTTTGTTGACCCGAGTCTCATCGATACTCATCACCCACCGAGCCTCGGCAACTCTTGAACCAGAGCTCTTTGAATCGGAACCTCAAAGCAACCTCTTGAAACAGAGTCACTGGACCCGAAACCATCGACTCTCGGCGAGTCTCCTGAAGTGGATGTGGACCTATTGCTCTAAGGAAGGAAAAGATCATGCACCGATCATTCTATTCATACTTATTTATCTTATGATCGATTGTCTCTGTCTTTGCCATGTTTACACAGACTGGACTCTCACTCTATATCCTAGAAATATTAGGAGGCCCTTCAAAATGATAAGTGGAAGGCTGCTTTGTTAAAGCAGAGATGATCGCCTCTCTGGATAACCATGCCAGGATCTCACAACTCTTCCAAAAGGCAAGAAGGCAGTCATTTGCAAATGGTTATTCACTATCAAGTACCTTCGCCGATGGCACTATTGACAAGTACAAAGCCGATTGGTAGCAGAGGATTCACTCAAACTTATGGCATTGACTATAAAGAAACCTTTGCACCAGTGGCAAAGCTCAACACCTGCTGTCGGTACTAATTTCTCTGTTGTCCAACTTGAGTGGCCTCTTCATCAATTGGACATCAAAATGCTTTTCTAAATGGGGACCTTCTTGAGGAGGTTTATATGACTATACCTCCTGGTTTTATCAATCCTCATACTCAAGGCAAGGTGTGCAAGCGAGGAAATCTCTATATGGCTGAAGCAATCACCAAGGGCATGGTTTGGAAAATTAACAAGCTGTGGTCAAAGCTGCTTTGGATATCACCAATGCAATTTCGATCACACTATGTTCATCAAGACAACCAACCGTAAGAGGTCTATTCTTATTGTCTATGTGGATGATATCATCCTTACTGGAGATGACCCTGCTGAGATCCAACATTTGAAAGAACTGCTGGCAAAGGTATTTCAGGTGAAAGACTTGGGTTTACTTAAGTATTTTCTTGGCATGGAAGTAGCTAGAAACATCAAAGGAATCTCAGTCTCCCAAAGGAAATATGTCTTGGACTCTTTGAAGAAAGCGGCATCTTTGGGGTGCAAACTCTTTGTATCAGAGTAGACCCAGGTCATACCTGCTACATGGTGACATTCTTTGTAAGAAAGGAACAATATCAAAAACTTGTAGGGAAACTCATCTACCTATCCCATACAAGACCGGATATTGCATATGGTGTCGATCCAGTTGCTTGAGTTCATGCACCGCCCTCTTGAGCAACATTGGGATCTTTGTGAATAGGATCTTGAGGTATTTAAAGTCCACTCACGGCCAAGGGTTACACTTCACCAAGTCTCTTTGATAGATCCATCAAGGTCTGCACCGATCTTGATTGAATTTGGATGCCACATAGATAGAAGGTCGACCCACAGGCTCTTTGTTCTATGTATGGGGCAATCTTGTTACTTGGAGGAGCAAGAAACAACCCATCGTGTCTAGAAGCGATCTTGAAAGGTGAACTCGGGGCACTTGTCTTAGGCATTTGTGAAGCTCTTTGGCTCAAAAGAGTACTTCATGAACTTCAAAGACCTCTTGACAACCTATCACACTCTTTGTGATAATAACTCAAAGACTATGCATGGCAGAGGATCCATCCATCATGACAAAACAAAACATGTGGACATTGACAGACATTTTACGAAGGAGAAGATTGATGCCAAGATTATTCAACTCCAGTATGTTCCTCGGCGAGATCGAATCGCCGATATCCTTACCAAGGCTATTCCACCTCTTATGTTCGTGAGACTAAGTAGCAAACTTGGTTTGCATTAACATATCTGACCCGATTTGAGGGGGTGTGGAAATATTACCTCTCGAGAGTGTGACCTCGTGAGGTGCTCTTATGCCTCTATTTGAGTAACATGTTCAATGATCTCTATTTAGTGTATTATATTATTTGTACACTTTATGTATTTGTAAAAGACATATTAATTGTGATACATATAAACAATTAATATGTCAAACTCTAGTTTACTTTATGTCATAGACATAGCTTTTACTTTTACTTTTTGCATGCTTGCCGCCCACATCTACATACTCAAGTGGCCGCCCAAGCTAGCTAGCTAGTCTCTCTCTCAATTGTATCTATTTATACACCTCTCATATCAATGAATAAACTAAGTTGAAGTTTACTCTTGTGTTTATCACATTCTCAAACTCTCTTCACTCAGTCTACTGGACAGCAAGTGGTTCAATTTCGAGGGTGAAGGTGGACAGTTGAATGTCTTCAGATTCAGTTGTAGTCCTCAAAGGCATCAAGAGGGAACCTTGTATATATTACAAGGATTCATCAGATCTGAGGCTAACTTCTTTATTGCATCCTCAATGATTCACCGATCTCAGTGAGACTCAATTTGTGGCACATGAGACTTGGTCACATGGGTGAAAGGGTATCTGAGTTCTTTCTTCAAAGAGTTTTCTTGGGGGATATAAGGTTAAGAATCTGGACTTTTGTGAACATTGTGTGTTTGGGAAATTGCATAGAAGTAAGTTCTCAGCAGGGTTGCACAACACAAAGGCATCACTTGATTATATCCATTCAGATTGCCGGGGTCCATCAAAAGTTGAGTCATTGGGTGGTCACAGATATTTTGTGTCATTCATAGATGACTATTCAAGGATGACTTGGGTGGTGATGATGAAGAACAAAAGTGATGCATTCAGTAACTTCAAGCAGTGGAAGGCCCTAGTGGAGAATCAGTTAGGCAAGAAAATCAAGAAGCTTCGTACAGATAATGGTCTGGAATTACTTTGATGATTTTGATTCATTTTGTGCGGTGAGGTATTGCCGGACATCATCTTGTAAGGAATACACCTCAGCAGAATGGTGTAGCTGAAAGGATGAATCAAACTCTACTGGAGAGGGCAAGATGTATGCTTTCTCAAGCTGGTTTATCAAGGAGATTTTGGGCAGAGGCTGTTAAGACAGCTTGCTACTTAATCACCAGGAGTCCTCACACAGGAATCAATCTCGACACCATTTGAGATGTGGTCAGGCAAGCCTGCTGACTACTCAGTTCTAAGGGTTTTTGGAAGTACAGCTTACTATCATGTTAGTGAAGGGAATTAAGTTGGAGCCAAGAGCCAAGAAGGGAGTGTTTGTGGGATATGGTGATGGAGTGAAAGGTTATAGAATTTGGTCATCAAGAGAGTCGAGAGTAATCCTCGCGAGGATGTTGTGTTTGATGAAAATTCTATGTTAAACTCATCAAGGGGAGGTCTCACGAAATCGAAACTAGTCTTTGAATCGATAGTGTTGAGAAGCAGGTGGAGCTTGGTGGAGTCTCTTGATATGCAACAATCGGTGGATCCAAATCAACACTATCTTGATATGGATAATGAACAGAATCTAATCCAAGCCGACCCCATCGAGACCTCGCGAGGCATCATACAAACATTGATCGCCAGAGTCTAGTTTGCCGGCGAGCCTAGAAGATCTAATGTTGGGATACCTCCAAGGAGATATGTGTATGATGATTTGGGTGGATATGCACTCCAAGTTGCGAGATGAGGTAGAGTCTTGAACCTACTACTTACTGAGAAGAAGCGATGACATGTGCTGAAGCATCTCGGTGGGCATTTGCCATGGGAGATGAAATGGAGTCATTATTGAAGAATCAGACTTGGGAATTAGTCAAACAGCCTACTGACAAGGGAGTTGTGACTTGTAAATGGATTTTCAAGAAAAATGAAGGAATAACTAAGGCAGAAGGGGTCAGGTATAAGGCACGTTTGGTTGGAAGAGGATTGATCAAAAAGGAAGGGTTGACTTTGATGAAATATTTTCACCAGTGGTCAGACACACTTCAATCAGGGTGTTACTAGCAATGGTGGCACAGCAGGATCTGGAACTTGAGCAATTAGATGTGAAAACTGCTTTTCTACATGGTGAGGTGGATAAGGAGATATACATGACACAACCTGAGGGTTTTCAAGTTCCTGGCAAGGAAAATTATGTTTGCAAGTTGAAGAAATCATTGTATGGTTTGAAGCAAGCTCCAAGGCAGTGGTATAAAAGGTTTGTGTTTTATGCTTGGCGAGGTTACAATGAAGTCCTTATGATCGTTGTGTATACCATGACTTCTTGAAAGATGGATCATATATCTATCTTGTCTTGTATGTGGATGACATGTTGATTGTCTTTGCAAGGAAGTCGATATTCAAAACTGAAGAACCTTCTCGATCTTTGAATTTGAAATGAAGGATTTGGGCAAACCAAGAAAATCTTGGGGATGGAGATCTGGAGAGATAGAAGTCAGAAGAAATTATTCTTGTCTCAGCAGGGTTATGTGCAGAAGATATTGGCCAAGTTTGGGATGTCTGCTGCAAAACCAATAGATACTCCTATGGCATCAAATGTTCATTTGTCTGTTTATGCTTCACAGTCAGCTGAAGAGAAGGAGTATATGTCAAAAGTTCCCTATGCTAGTGCAGTTGGCAGTCTGATGTATGCCATGGTTTGCACTAGGCCTGATCTGGCTCAGGCAGTCAGTGTTGTCAGCAGGTTTATGGCTCAACCTGGAAAGGAACACTGGAAAGCTGTTAAAAGGATATTCAGGTACCTGAGAGGTACAGCTGATGTTGGTCTCATTTATGGAGGTGATACTAGTGCAGTCACATGCTCTTGTGATCTTGATTATGTGAGGTGATGTTGTGATGAAGATCAATGATTGTTATATGTGTTTACATTGGGAAATGCAAAGTGGTCATTTTGAAAGCTACTCTTGAGCTACTGATAGCCTTATCAACTACTGAAGCATAATACATGGCTCTTACTGAAGCAGCTAAGGAGGGTATCTGGTGAAGGGGCTAGTCAGTGATTTGGGGTTGCATCAGGATCAGGCTGATATATATTGTGACAGTCTTAGTGCAATATGTTTAGCCAAGGATCAGGTTAATTATAAGAGAACCAAGCATATTGATGTCAGGTATCATTTCTTGAGGAATGAGAAGAGGGTTGTAGTGAAGAAGATCAGCACCAAGGATAATCCTGCTGACATGTTTACTAAACCAGTTCAGCAGAGTAAGTTTCAGCTTTGCCTGGACTTACTGAATATTCAAAGCTTATAATCTGTTTCTGGAAACTCTACCGAGGTCAGATCAGTGGAATGGATGCTGTGGAGATAGTTTGGTACAAGTACATCTGGCATTGACGAATGCATCTGGTATAAGTACATCTGGTTATGCAATCTGTTTGACTCTAGTGAGAGTTGAAGTCAAGGTGGAGATTTGTCAGTAAAGTGACTTAAACTCTGCATCTGGTGGAACCAATCTGAAGACTCAGTTGTGTGATGGACAGCTGAGAAGGGTATTCAATCGCATGCGTCGGTAGGGTGGAGTCTCTTGAGCTTACATCGGCGAGGTAACTATCAGCGAGGTGATAGTCTGCACGAGTACTAGAATCTGATAGGGTCCCATATCGATAATTACTGTTATGTGATGACTATACTGATGTCATTAAAAGGAGGACACGTGTAGGGGTATTTATGGTGCATCAGACAAAGATTCCTTGCGGCTAGGGTTTAGGGATTTGTGCCTATAAATACAGTTGTTGTCTCATTGTCCGGGTGTGTTGAAATCTGTAAATTTCAGTGCATAATAAAATATCTCTTTTCTGCCCGTGGTTTTTTACCTCTCCCACTGAGGGGTTTTCCACGTTAAATCTGTGTTCTTCTTGTTTCTGTTTTCTCCTTTTGATTGTTTATGTTTGATTGCTTATGTTTCTGTTTCTTGCATCTGAAGTTATCTCCATCCGTTTTATAACACTCTTTTGTTTTGTTATATGATGATTACTGTTAAACCGAATTGGCTTCCATTTGTTTGGCTGTTCATTTGTAACTCTCCTAAAAATTGATTGCTAATGATTTCTTCTTTAGCCTGTCAGCTAATTATGATAAAGGAGTCACCCGAAAACGGTAAACAATTTATTCATGTGTAATTAATTTCATTTTGTTGGATGATGGGCATGTTCTAATCGATTGCTATTCTTATAGTGTTTTCTTACGTTTACAAAGCTATCGTTTTTGTTATGTTACAAACAAACCATCATAGTTTCCTTACCTTTATGCAGCTTTGGTAATGGGGATAGGTTTGCAAGGATCAGATGAATTAAAGTATTTTAAGGAGTAAGGAATGAGGCAGGAGCTGAAACTTCCTCATGGAACTTCTAACCCAATGAAAACCAAATGAGAAGGCTATAGTTACCAGGTTTGCCTCAAGTGGAAAGTATATAGAGGCTTCAAGGACATTCGATCAATCAGTAAGCAAGGGGTGCACAAGTGGAAACCATATTAATGCTTCAACGACATTCGATCGATCGGTAAGCAGGGTAAAATATGATCAGATTGACCTTCTTCTTCTTAAAAAAAAATATTTCTGATTCTATCACGGTATGTTTGTTGGTCCTGTATTTCCCCGGTTATTTCATTTGGTTTGTGCATTTCATGGAACTGATTTAGTGGTTATTGTGTAGCTAACTTGGTTCAAGTGGATGCTAACAATAGTTTTTCAATGCGATTTGTGTATTCGTTAACAAAACTTTCTTAATTGTTTTCTTCAGTTCTTTCAATTTATTTTTTCCCTTAGGAGTGCAAGCTTATGCTACAACGTCAAGAGGGGGATGACGTGCCACACACCCACATCTTTTTTTGTAGACCTGCTCGGTAATTCAGGTGATTGCTCTCTTCGACTATCAAAACTTGGATAACGTTTTAGCTTCCGGGGTTCAACATTTAGTTTTCCACTTTTAAAATGAAGATAATTTTCAACTTATAGATTTTTTTGGTGGGTGGCTGTTGTTCTATATTATGTACATTTTTTCGGTGAGCTGTTATTGTTGTTGTTCTATATTATGATTTATACGCTTTATCACTTTCATTGTTTGGGTTTCATAGTGGCCCAGCCTATATGTTTTGGTCGGTTCACGGTTGATGTTTTGCTCTGATTTTCTCGGTTGTATAGGCTTTTGGTGGCTTTTCCCGGTCTGATTGAAGTCACGGTTAATTTGTTTTACGTCCTAATTATTCAATAATGTTTCGGAGGATTTATTTTGCTCTCTTCCATTTTCCAATCCAAGGTGTGTTCCCAAAAATATACTTACGACACCATGTTAATATGTGAAAATATATATTGTAAATGTAGTGTCGGAAGTATTTATAGGATGTCATTAGATCTGTCTTTTCCAAGAATAATACTTTAAAATCAATTGTGATCGGTAAACAAATTTTGTATTGATTATGATATCACATTTTGATTAAAGAGCTCTTTTTTTAGAACGATTAAAGAGTTTTTTCTCTGCATTGCTTTGTTTCAGTATTTTTAACATGTGTTTTTATCTCGATACCATCTTACTAAAGAAATGAAGATAAAAATAAAGGTCCAACGGTTTAGCGGTGGCTTGGCTCGAGGGTTTAATGTTTGAAGGGGTATTGATAGTTCATATTATTAGGAGTTGGGGATAAGCCGGGGGAAGTTATTGGGTGCACCCGTCTTATGCGGAGTGCACTTATACGACAAACTGTAGATTTTTTATTTTTAAATTAAATTCAAACTGTGTGATCCACATTTGTTTAGAGGATAAGACAGGGTTGCTAGATAAAAGGAAATAAAATGAAGGACAAATAATGTTGGGGCAAGGAGTTTTTCACAAAATGGAAAATATGAAATATAATGTTATGATTTAACCCAAAACAAACAGGCTGCGTTGGCCAATTGCCTGTATAATATATTTCATTCTTACATTTAAAAAATGATCATCATATCTAAAGAAATATATTTTTTAAATAATATCTAAAGAAATAATTAACCGTGCATAATACATGGGTTTGTTGACTAGTAATATATAGATATTAGTGGTTGCACACATGTCATTTCTTAGGTAGAACTCATGAGATAAGTATTTATTTATTGTCCAATATTACAATTGGAGCCGAGTAATTCATTTTGATATCGACTGCTTTAAAAAGTTTGTAATATGGGTTTGACACTTTTTGTCAGATTGAGGTGGGTTAATCTTCAGCTATTTAGAAAGAGAGTATCATAAAACTTAATTAGAGAAATAATTTCTATTGATTTTTCACACGTGTTTACAATGCTTGTAGTAGCCTTAAATAGATACAATGTAATAACAGAGAATATTCTAGAATTTATGGAGATAAACTACAATTAGGGAGAGCCATTATTTCCTTGATTTGTGTCATGGGCAATACCGTCAATACGCCCCCGCAATCCTATGGGAATAGGATGGACATGGAGATTGGTTTTTAGATCATGGAAGCGTGTAGAGCTTAAGGGCTTGGTGAGAACATCTGCAAGTTGGTCCTTGGAGGGTAAGAATGAAATTTGAATTTGCCATGATGCCATGAGCTCACGAACATGATGAAAGTCGATTTCGATATGCTTTGTGCGAGCATGGAAGACAGGGTTAGCAGAGAGGTAGGTGGCACCAAGGTTGTCACACCAAAGTATAGGAGCATCCCAAGTCGAAATCGAAAGTTCTTTAAATAATTGCTTGAGCCATTGGAGTTCAGCAGCGGCATGAGAAAGAGCTTTGTATTCAGCTTCAGTACTACTCTTGGCAACCGTTTGTTGTTGTTTGCAGCTCCAACTAATAAGATTGTTGCCAAGAAAAATGCAGTAAGCACCAATAGGCGCCCGATCATCGAGGATATGTCCCCAATCCGCATCTCGAGTATGCTTGCAACATAGGAGGAAGAAGCCGAGATAAGGAGGCCGTCATGTAAAAGTATGTTTGAGGTACCGAATAATGCGTTTAATCGCTACCCAATGTGTATCTCGAGGAGAGTGCATGAATTTACTAAGCGCATGGATTTGCGAATGCAATATCGGGATGGGTGAAGCTTAAGTATTGCGGACCACCAACAATCTTTGCGATAAAGAGAGACGTCGGAGAAAGGGGTACCGTCCAACTTAAAGAGCCGAGTAGTAGAATGCATGGGTGTTTGACACGGTTTGGCATTGGCCATGCCAGCACGATGAAGAAGTTGTGTAATATATTTGCGTTGAGTAAGTAGTAAACCATCGAGGAGATGAAGGGCCTCAATACCAAGAAAGTAGTTAAGAGAGCCAAGGTCTTTGACAGGAAAATGATTGTTGAGTTGCGCGATGACACGATCCACTAGCTGTGAAGAGGAACTGTAATGATCGTCAACATATATCAAAATGTAAAGATGATGAGAACCTGCATGGAGATAATAAAGGGAGGTGTCCGCACGAGAAGCCTGACACCGAGAGTATGTAGAGGCGAGGTGAACCCAGAGAACCATGCACGGGTGCTTGTTTGAGACCATAAAGACTTTTCTTCAATTTGCATACATGAGTAGGGAAGTGCGGATGAATGAATCCACGAGGTTGTTGCATGAATACCGTCTCATTGAGAAAGCCATGAAGAAATGCATTTTGAATGTCTATCCGGAGGATAGGCCAATTCTTGCTTGTGGCAAGAGAGAGAAGTAGCCGAATCGTAACGGTTTGACAAGCCCGGCCAACGTATCAAAGTAGTCTATACCTGCATTTTGATGAAAACCTCTTGCAACTAAGCGAGCTTTATAGCGTTCAAGACGTCCATCAGCATGGCGCTTGATTCTATAAACCCACTTGTTGCCAATAATATTCATGTTTGGAGTGGCGGGCACCAAATCCCAAGTATCATTAGAGACCAAGGCATTGACTTCATCCCTCATGGCATCACGCCAAGGTTTGGATTTGAAGGCTTCAGTAAAGGTGGTGGGCTCGGTTTAGGTATCAGCTAAGAGAGCTATAAAATCTAGAGGTACGGTTTTGGGTTTAAGAGTATTTGTCTAGAGGTACAGTTTTGGGTTTAAGAGTATTTGTGCGGGAGCGTGTGGTCATGGGATGCGCTGGTTGGGATTCGGCCAGGGAGGTGTTATCCAGAATGGGAGGTTGTGGTGAAGGAGATGGTGGTGGAGATGGGGGTTCGGGTGGAGGATTAGGAACTGGAAGGGAGA
Organism: Gentiana macrophylla; assembly: GCA_026214975.1. NCBI lineage: Eukaryota > Viridiplantae > Streptophyta > Magnoliopsida > Gentianales > Gentianaceae > Gentiana > Gentiana macrophylla. Next base: position 17,095,509 of record CM047807.1, read on the forward strand.
GAGGTGATGAAGGAGTGGATAAAGGGATGGAGGTGGATAAGGAGACTAATTGGGCGGTGTCATAATGAGGCATTTGACTATTCCGATGAAAGGTAGTAGTCATTGCATTTGACTCTTCCGATGATTAGAGGTCACGGTGTGTTGCTACATGCTATCCCGTGATCGCTAGGCATGATGGGCATTTTCGTAAATTGCACTTTGTGTCTACGGCCAACATATTCGGAAGCCTATCGGGTCACACACATAAGAACATCTAGCCGGATTAAAATATGGTTATAGATGATAACCAAATAAGGAAAGTTTATCTCGAGACTATAAAGGTTATAGTGGTAAATTAATATGGTGGTATTTATTTATTATGAATAAATATAATACAAGATATTAATTATGGTGATTAATTAAATATATGTATTTAGATACATATTTGAAAATTGGATATATATATATATATATATATATATATATATATATATATATATATATATATATATATATATATGATATATATGTATTTTACAAATTAATCAATTATAGTATTATATTAATTAAAAAAATCTCAATTCCCAAATTAGTTGGGATTTGGGGCACCACTTTATTTTGTATGGGATACATTTGGATTGTGCAATTTAATTAATTAGATTACCATAATATTAATATTGGATATTAATTGATTTTGAAAAATAGATTTATAGTAATAAGATAAAGATAGTCAATATTAGTTATTGACAATATCTTGGAAATATTTAATATAAGATATTAAATTAAATGAGATAAATCAATCTATGAGATTTTCCTTATTTTATTAAGAAAATGTTTTATTTCGCTCCACTCTACTCAAGACTTGTTCCCCAAGGATTTGGAAGACATATGGGGCGCCATCTCTATTATAAATATGAGTGGTTGACTAGCTCTTTTGTACACCATAATTCCAAGAACTAATAGTTCTTGTGAAAATTAGAGAGCTTCTTAGAGGGTTTTGAGAGAGAGAAAAGTCGGTCTAACGACCGAGTTTTTGTAGTGATCCATGATGGGATTCAGGTGTTCGTGTGGATCACCGGTAGAGGCCGAAAACTTGGGCGGCTTTATGTAGAACTACTCTCCTTAGACGGTCAAAGCGTCAATCTGTTAGATCAAGCAAGGTAACCACCGTCTTTAGCTTATTTGTTTATTTCTTAAACGAAGTCGATATTGGGTAAAAGGAAATCGAATTTTTGAATTCCGCTGCGTTCCCGCGTAGATTTCCTAACAAGGGATATGTTACAGGTTTTCAGGAATGATGATTTAGTATTATGATGTTACACAAATGCCAATTTCCAAACTAACAATGATGACTTTAAGTCACAGCCTAGATTTGTTTTCACGCTTAACGGCGGAGGAGTGGGCTGGAAGAGTTCCAAGCAGGAGACTACTACAGACTCTGCAACGGAAGCCGAATACGTAGCAGCCTCGGAGGCGGCAAAGGAAGCAGTTTGGATGAAGAAGTTCATTACTGAACTTGGTGTGGTTCCCTTCATTGAAGGACCAGTGCCACTGTACTGTGATAACAATGGGGATATAATTCAGTCAAAGGAACCAAGGTCTCATTAGAAGTCCAAACACGTGCTACGGCGCTATCACTTGATTAGAGAGATAATAGATAGAGGAGATGTAATGATAGAGAAAGTCCACACGGATGATAACATAGTTGATCCGTTAACCACGGCATTGTCACAAGCAAAGCATGAGAAACATGTTCACATGCAAGGGCTTAGGCATATGGGTGATTGGCTTTAGGCCAAGTGGGAGATTGTTGAATAGGTGTCCTAAACTCAACGGGTTGGACCGGATCCGACCGGTCGGGTGCGTTATGATCTATTTTAGTTCATCTCATAACTTTATTATGATTAATAAAAGCATTTTCGTTATTATATATTGTTTATCTTCATGATATTGGTTGTATATAGTAACGTCCCTAGTGTCAAACTGTGATAGAGAAACCATGATAGTGATTATGGTTGATGAGATCTCTAATTACTTTAACAAATTTGATACTTAAATATCTCTAGTCATATGTACTTTCAAATGGGACATTGATAGTATAATCAGACTAGCATGTATTGGATGTCCTCTATCTTATTGAAGATATGGATAGATATCGTCTATTGAAGTGTATAGACACTTGGAGTGTATGTGGACGTGTATTAGAGAATGCGACGCGTAGAGGTGATCCACTTACATTAAATGTCACACTATGTGGCGGTTGTGTAATTATCCTTAAGACCAGAGTCTTCATGGCATCACGGTGTGGATTGTCATGCTTTGACACTATTGAGGTTTCCCTATCCACGGGGCGATCATGCGGTAGTGATTGGGAGTGATATTGAAGCATGCGGAGTATACATGTTAGTTCGTCCGGGAATCGCGTATCCAATGATGGGGATTGTCCGAAATGGCCTTCTTATAAGGAAATGTCTAACTCTTGTGAATATTTGCAAAGTGGGAGTAAATGTGTTATTCCGAGAGAGCATGACATCCATATTATAAGATACGATCGTTAATGTATTGACACTTGAGATACGATCGTATGGATATTATTACAGTGGTAGGATTGTAACTTACACGGTAACCGTTTAACATGAAAGGTAGTAGTCATTGCATTTGACTCTTCCGATGATTGGGGGTCACGGTGTGTTGCTAGACGCTATCCCGTGATCGTTAGACATGAAAGGGCATTTTCGTGATTTGCACTTTGTGTCTACGGCGAACATATTCGGAAGCCTATCGGGTCACACACATATGGACATCGAGTCGGATTAAAATGTGGTTATAGTTAATGACCAAATAAGAAAAGTTTATCTCAGGTCAAATATGGTGGTATTTATTTATTATGAATAAATAAAATACAAGATATTAATTATACATAGTTTATATTAATTAAAGAATACTCAGGATGCCAAATATTGGCAATTTGGGGCGCCACATTCAACGGTATAAGATACACATGGATTGTGCACTTTAATTAATAAGATTACCGTAAATTAATATTGGATATTAATTGATTTTAGAAAAAATAGATTTATGGTAATAAGATAAATATATTCAATATAAGATATTGACAATATTTAGATTTTATTTAATATAAGATATTATAATAAAAGAGATAAATCAATTAAAGCATTTTTCCTTATTTTATTGGGAAAATGTTTTTCACTTTCATCTATCTTCTAGGAAACTTCTCCTAATCAGATTAGGGAGACATGAGGCGCCTCTCACCCTATATAAGAATGGGGTTGGCTAGCTCTTTAGTACATCACAATTCCAAAAACTAATAGTTCTTAAGTAAAATAGAGAGCTTCCAATAGACAGTTATAGAGAGAGACAAGGGCCGGTCTAGCAGCCGGATTTTTCTGATAGCAATCCAAGGAGGATTCCGGCGAGGAGTTCGTGTGGATTATCGATAGAGGCCGGATGCGTGGACGGCTTGCGCACAGTACTACTCTCCGTTGACGGTCAAAGCTTCGATCTTATAGATCAGCCAAGGTATATTCCGTCAAACTACTTAACGTGTTTATTGTGTTAAACGAAGACGATCTTGGAAAAGGAAATCAAAATTTTAAATTCCGATGCGTTAAACTAGTGATTTCCTAACATTTAGAAGAAAAATTTTGTGCGTGTGTGTATATAATCATGATCTTTAAAATAAAAACTAGTTGTTTTTTGTAAGAAGACCCATTTACCTTAAAACTCAACAGGATCTACGAACAAACAACAATTATCCTTCAAATCTACGTGAATCTACGGATAAAACAAAAGATCAACAAAAATTCTATGATAAACGAAAATCCTAAACAAGACTAAACCAAGAACCTAAGGAAATCAAAATTTTACCTATTAAAGAGGATTATGGTTTCGAAACAAGTTCATTGATCATCTTCAAACTCACCACTATGATCTACAGAACGAACACAAAAACGATCAACAGAGTTGCGGTGTTGAAGTGTTTAACATGTTAATTATCTACCTCTTCGTCGACTCAAGCTTTTCGGAGATATGGTAGTTTAGCATAGTATTCAGAGTGGGAGGTCGTGGGATCTCATTGTTGGTTGTTGGCCTTGTAGTGTCGTTATATGCCTTTTTGTGTTGGCCCAGACTTGTAGACCGACACTTGAGGGGGTGTATTGAAGTGTTTAAGATGTTAATTATCTACCTCCCCATCAACCTAATCTTTTGGCAGAGATAATGATTCAACATGGTATCAGAGGGGAGGTCATGTGTTCCAACATTGCTGCTAAAGTATAACTTTTACCCATTTATATTGTACAAGTGTTAGGCCTCTTTGTTGTTGGCCTTGTAGTGCCTTTATATGCCTTTGTGTGTGTCATGTTGGCTCAGGCTTCTTATGTTATAGCCCACACTTGAGGAGGCATGCTGAAGTGTTTAAGATGTTAAAATATTTACATCTCCATCAACTTAAGTTTTTAGAAGAGATGATATTTCAAATGCGGGACCTTATCTTGGTCACTTCTCTGACCGTTGTGGTCGTGGAGCCAACCTGACTTATCTGACGAAACACGGATTTGCGAAATTTTAAAATTTAGGGCTTCTTGAAACTTTTTTTATAGACTTTTCAAACTCTCATAGGTCAAGGTCGGTTTGCCTTTATTAATAAAAGCTTAAAACAAACTGTAAAAAAGAAAAGAAAGGCCTAATTTCAAAAGTATTGAAATACCCTTACAAAAAGGCGAGAGATTTCACAGTTATTGCTAACTTGATAATATATCAGTAAAATGGCGGGTCTCGAAATTCTTCTCCTCCTCCCAGAGAAACTTCCATCCAACACAGAAAGTTTTTAGGTCATATTGATATAAACGTAAAGCTTAAGGATTTTCACTGTAATTGTAAAATAAAAATAAAAAAATAGAAAAAACACGTGTATATTTTTAGGTGTTTACATTCATTGGACCTAAAATTTATGCATAACCATTGACTATGTGTGTAATAATTGCATGGACTGCATACTCTATAAAATGCTTTTTGAAGTTTGTCCAAGAGTGAATGATTTGACACCACATAATCATTGTCCATAGAACATGTTGATAGTTCCAGTCATTAACATAAAGGTTCCAATATTGAATCAAGACATGAAAATGGGAAATGCAGGAGATGGACTCTGTATTAAGACTTAATGCCGTCTAGGATCAACCACAATTAATACTAAGCTTGAGAAAGCAAATTTAGACCCAACCACATGCATCATTAGTGAGTAAAACTAGGAGTTAATTACTTTTCCCGTAATATTTCCAAGCCTTTTTGAGCCAACACTAATGCTTGAGTCATGATCAAGTGGTCTTTTACTTTCTAGCAAAGCTTTTAGATGTCAATTAATTACTAAAGAAAAAAAGGGTTGATCCCAATCCAAAAGCCCCGTTGTAGTAAATTGAGAAATGTAAATTGAGAAATATGTAAGAGTGATACAGTTTGCTAGACCTACTTGTATACTTTTTTTTTTTGGTGTGTTTTTGTGTTTGCTGATAGGAGTAGATACATGGTGTGAAACTATTAAACCCATTTTAAATGTAAGATTGTCATTACAACACTTCTTATCTTTCATCACTGAGTTATGCCCCACGATTTGTCATTTAGTTACTATGTATATGCCATAGTATAAGTTTTTCTTTTAACATAATTTATTTTTGAAATTATTATAATCTTTTACAATACTGATATTGCATTTTTTTTCCTTATATTCCTCCTAATTTCAATTCCTCATTTCATGCTTTGTAAATTTATTATATTAATGACAATTAAAAAGCATTTTATACTTACGTCTGAAATTTACAACATCCATTTATTTATTTTTTACGGATTACAACATCCATTCAAAACACAAAAAGAAGAAAAATAAAATAGATTTTTGTGTCTAGATTTTCACACACTGGTTTGTTGCAATATAGATTTTTTTTTCTGTGTAACTAATTTGATTCGAGATGAGTCAACATAACACGACTAAAAAATTACTCTCTCCGTACATGCTATGATAGATACAGGCCTGAGTGATCTCTCCTCACTTGAATGCCAAAGAAGTGATATAATTTTCCCAGGTCCTTTAATGCAAACATGTTATGTAATGAACTAACAAACTGCTGGATTTTGCTGGGATCATTTCCTGTAATTAGTATATCACCAACATAAACCAAAACATATAACAAGGTTTTACCAAAGTGGAAGATAAATAGAGAGGGATCAGCTTTGGATTGTACAAATTTCCAAATAAGCATATGTTTTCTCAACTCATCAAACCATGCCCTAGGGGCTTGTTTCAAACCATAGATGGTCTTCTTCAAACGACAGACATGAGTTGGTTTGGTACTATCAACAAATCCCTCAGGTTGTGTGATAAAAACATATTCATGTAAGGTCCCATTGAGAAAGGCATTGTTGATATCAACTTGCCTTATAGACCAATCCAGTGACACAACAAGGGGCAGGACAGTCCTGATAGTAGAAGCTCTAGCAACAGGACTAAAGGTGTCAGAATAGTCAATGTCTGAGGTTTGATGAAGCCCTTTAGCCACAAGTCTGAACTTATGTTTGTTAACTGTTCCATCTGGATTCAGTTTAACCTTGAACACCCACCTGTTATCAAGGTTGTGAGCTTGAGATCTTGGCACCAAGTCCCATGTGTGGTTCCTGATCAAGGCATTGTATTATGATTCCATAGCTTCCTTCCATAATGGGGTTAAAGCATCTGATACTTTAGTTGGTTCTGGTAAGGGTATAGAACATTTTGAGGTAGCCAGATAGGAGTAGGTTTTAGGTTTGAAGATGCCACTCTTGGCTCTAGTTTGCATAGGATGCTTGTTGAGGTTTTCAGGTTGAGCTACAGGAGTAGGACTGGGAGACTCAGGAAGGACAGTATTTGAGGAATGAGAAGGATATATAGATTCAGAGGTTTGAGGTGAGGGAGAAGGAGAATTAAGAGGAGGATCCTGATGTAACTCTGTTAGAGGAGAGTTCTTATAGGATTCCTTACTAGTATCAGGTGTGGAGTGAGAGGAAGGAGAGGATAAAAGTGGAGAACTGACAGGACAATGATGACTGGAGCCTGATGGTGAAGGCATGGGTTGAGTATTAGGCATCATGGGGCTGGTTTGGTTTGGTAGACACACAGTAGGATTCAGGAAGGAGTGAGGTGACACAATGTTGGAGGTTTCAGAGAGAGGACTTGAATTCTTTTGATAAGGAAATGATGATTCATCAAAGGTTACATCTCTTGATATATAAAGCCTTCCATTGAGATCAAGACACAAATACCCTTTGTGTGAGGGACTAAGGCCAAGATGGACACATTTCTAAGAGTGAAACTGAAACTTCTTTGATTGATAGGGTCTAAGGTTGGGGTAGCAAGCACAACCAAAAACCCTAAGAAGAGAGTAATTAGGAGATTTATCAAAAAGACACTCAAAGGGAGACTGATGATCAAGGACAGGTGTAGGCAAATAGTTAAGAAGTCTGACAGAGTGTTGAAAGCTTTCCCACCAGAATTTAAGTGGCATTGAGGCTTGTACTATGAGAGACAATCCCATTTCTACTATGGACCTATGTTTTCTCTCAACTATCGTATTTTGGGCATGTGCATGAGGATAGGGGTGTCTAAACAAAGTGCCAGATTCTTTAAGAGACTGCTCAAAGACCTAAATTCTCCCCCCCCCCAATCTCTCTGAAGACACTTAATATTTTTGTGAAATTGAGTTTGCACAAAGGTGTGAAAGTGTAAGAAAGTGGACAGTGCATCAAATTTTTTCTTTAAAGGGAAAATCCAAGTGTATCTAGTTAGATCAACAACAAAATGTATATAATAATGATAGCCAGAGGTAGACTGCACAGGGGCAGGTTCCCAAAGGTCAGAGTGAACCAAATCAAAGGGCAAAACAGAAACACTGTTAGAATTAGGATATGGGAGAGCATGCTGCTTCCCTAAACAACAAGCTTCACAAAAAGAAATAGTTTTATTATTTTTCAAAGACACATTACATTTGTTTAAGACCTGGTGCATAACCCTCTCGGAGGTATGGCCTAACAATCTATGCCAAACATTGGCAGAATCATTACTAGATAGAGAACCAACAAAAGACTGAAGAACTAATTTATTAGAGCTGAATCTTGAAGTGACTTTAGACAGCTGATTATAGGAGTGACTGGGACTGGATTGAACACTTGAAGCTTTGGAGTGAAGGGACCTCAGATTTGGAGGAACATGAAGCTGATACAGTCCATTGTTAAGGGTTCCTTCCACTAGAAATCTCCTGGTAGCCAGATCCTTCACAAAACAAGAGTTAGAATGAAATTCAAGATATAGAGGATTATCAGCAGTTAATTTAGATACACTTAGGAGATTCTTACTGATAGAGGGAACATGAAGAATGTGGTTAATGGATAAACTGGAGTTGCATTTAGCAGGTAGAACAGACTGACCAATGTGAGTGATTTTGAGAGACTCACCATTACCTACTTGAAGAGTATCATATCCTTCATAACCCGAGTTCAGATGAAGACTATTGAGATCAGAAGCAATGTGGGATGTGGCACCACTATCAGCATACCAGCTAGGATCCACAAAGTTATCTGAAGAGGCTACATAGGCTGCATTTGGTCTGGGGTTTGAGCCTTGAAAACCTGCATTGCCACAGGTATTGTTGTTCATGGGTGCACCAGTATAGGCAAAGTTATACCTATAGTATCATATGGCAGTTGTGTGTCCTGTTCTTCCACACACTTGACAAACCGGTCTAGGCTCTCTTGATTTTGTCCACCTCTTCTATTTACTCTACCTCTTCCACCTCTAGAGCCTCTACATCTACCTGTATCCTAATTTTCGTATATAGAGTTTGGCCTGGAATTAGGTCTAGGTCCTCAACTCTTTTGTGTTGTATAGTTAGCAGAAGGTGCTGGAACATCTAGAGTGGTAGTTGGATTAAACCGGGCTATTAACCTTTATGTGTTACCAATTGAGACTGAAATTCAGGCCAAGTCAATGAACCAATTCTAGAGGTGATATTCACAATAACAGACTCATAATCTTTGCCTAGACTACCAAGAACTGATAGGATAAGTTCTGAGTTTGAAATGGGACATCCTACTGCTACTAGTCCATCTGAGAAGGTGTTCATCAAAGCTAGGTAATCAACCATAGATCTAGCAGCTTTATTTTTCCTAGTCAAGGCTCATTTGTATTATAAGATCCTAGCTTCGGATCTGTTGTTAAACAGGTCTCCAACTGTTCCAAACCTCAAACGTATTATTACTGACCAATCAATTCAACCAGGGCTTGTTCACCATCGATGTCATCGACCAACCAACCAGAAGATTATCCATGGTCACCCAATCATCATAGGCAGGATTGGAGACAGGTCCATATACAGGGCTCACAATAAACTGGGTTGGGCATCCATTAGCATCAACCAAATGACTTTCCAGGTGATGTCCACGAACAATAGGAAGAATAGTAGACTTCCACAGCAAGTAATTATCATGATTTAATATCACAGTTCAAGTTTGAGCCAAATTGGCACCAAATGGTGCCATAGAAATAGAACGGGGAGTTGAAGACATATTGGACATGAAATTAGGAAAAGACGGTAAACTCATACGAGGAAAATGGGTTTCAAGACCTGAAAAATTCATGTTCAATGGAAGCTCGCAAACCTCTAGTTGGTGTAGAATACGGTGGTGGTGGAGCGATGAAAGAGGTGCCAGCTCCAGCGGCGTTTGTCTGAGAAAATTGAGTGAAAGACAATCGCACTTGAGTGGTGAAAGACCCAATAGAGATGGATGTTGTTGACTGAGCAATAGAGCTCACTGGAATTGTTGTTGATGGAGTAATGGAGCTCACCGGAGCTGAGCTCCCGGCGGCTGTAGTGGCGTCGGCCATAGGCTCTGATACAAACTCAAAATGGAAGAATAATTCTGTTATTGCATTGAATTGCTAAAAGCTGTCTTAGTTGTAATACATATATCTCAACAAATCTATCTTGGATTCTAGTGGATAAGACACATCATAAATAACACACAATAGCCTAGACTTATTACAAAATACAGAATAGTCCTTATACTTTAACGGTTTCAAAATAATTGATGCAGTTGTCAAAAACGCACATATTAAAAAATTGAGCTAATGATTTAATTTAAATGTCAAAATAACTAAAAAAAACCTTAGTCTATAATTAATGCAATGTTGTAATTATTTTCTCGCTCCTTAATAAATAAGGATAAATGTAGGAAAAACACACAAAAAAAATGATGAATGAGAAATGTAACTGCCTCACTTATTTTGGAACAAATCTTTTTGGCAAGTTATTTGGACACACACATTTACTCATAACTTGAATACTGTTTAATGTGTTACTGATGGATACAAGTGGCATGATCTTAATCTTGGCTTAGTAGGTCATAGTTGTTTTTAATTAACTTGTGTATTGATCAGAGTGTTGTTTTCTTTTCGCCTTTTTGCTTGGGACGATCAAAAGCTAAGTGGGGGGTAGTTGATAACGCTCTAAATGGTACCAATAATTATACCTATATTCACCCTGAATTCTGCTCAAGAAAGGATAGATAGGCTTGTTATTGCTTAGAATATGTGTTAAATTCTATGTGAGTGTTTCCAGGATCGTAATTCTATATCTATGCTATTTTCCCGATGTTTTGGTACAGTTTTGTCTCGTTTTGCGTGTTTTATAGGATGTACCGAATCTGGAGCATTGGAGAATGGATCTGGACCAAAAGGAATGCATTGGACTGAGTCATTGAAGTCCAAGAAGAAGCCTGCTGAAGAAAAGGAAGAATAGAAGGCCCGGTAACCCGAGGGTTAGGCCCGGTACACCGGCGTCTTGTGGAACACGAAATTTATTCTGCCGCATTGTCTAAGTCGGTTAGGGTTTTAGAGAGTCTTAAGTCGGTCATTGTATCTATATAAGGCCGTGTTTACAGATTATTGAATAGATACGGAATAAATTTTCATTAGTATTACAAATACAATTATATATTTTGATGAAATAAAGTTTTCTTGAGCTTTGGAAAGTCGTTTTGGTTTCCTCCCATCTTCCATCATCTCTAGCTTGAGTAGATCGAGCTAGATCTCCATTGTTGAAGGTATGAAGCTTTGAACGTTCATTTATTGTCTTCAATATGGTAGATCTGTTCGTATTTATGTGTTTTAGTTAATCTGCATGTTTAACAACCCTATAATTTACTTATTTTAATCGATCTTGAGCAATGTAGATCCGTAAATTAGACGGCCGCCTTCTCGTAAACCGGCGGTCTATACCGTTTAGCGAGGCATATTTTAGAAAACCTAAATCGATTCACTACAACCTACGTTGATCAGCAGTAATAATTAAAACGAGTAATAGGTCTGACCAATCTAGTATTCGTAATTCGTAAATTAACATGAAGGACCGCAAGTGAAGTGTTAATTAGGACATAGTCTTGATGGACCCCAGAACGCGTCTTTGGTCAATGTCGATACCGTCAGCGGGTTAAGCGGTATGAGGTAACGCCAATATCGGCATTCTAGTTCTTTATGCGTATAGGCTATTACGGACCAATTAAGGAGGTAGCCGACGGACCTTTTCTATGCTATCAATCTTACGGGCAGTACCGGGTCAAATTGTAGTGATAGAGTGATGAGTCGTGTCGATCCTCAGGAAAACTTGGTAATTCACCGTGTGATTAAACACCAAGAAATCTGTTATTATCTCAATCTAAGTCGCAATTTTATCATCCAACCAAACTCTAAACTAACAAACAATAAATAAAAGCATAAAACTAAAACAGATATATATAAGTATAAAAATATATATATAATCATATATATATATAGATATAAGTATATATAGGTACCAAAACAATATCTAAGGGAGGGAGATAGATATTATAATTATAGACTAGCCAAGAATATGTTATTGAATCATTATATCTTTTTAGTGAAATTGGATGTGCTCGATCTTTATTTTAAGTTAAATCAATTATACAAAACGGTGCACTCCTAAACTAAACAATTCATTCTCACACGAGCATCTGAAATTGTCATATGTCCAATCATTTGTCCAAGGTCATCCTCAAGCATGGGTCACTCCCGTTTTGTCATTCGGCCAATTTTAAGGTATGTCAATTAAACAAACGAATTAAACGTAATAATCTCTCGAGTACATATTTCAATAAGAGTTTGTTTCTCCCAAACAAATCTACCCCGGTTTAGAAATCGGATTCCGTTGTCACGCTTTCACTCGCCAATTTTACCTCCGGTCTTTCTATTAACGAGTTCATAACCTAACTACGAGGCGTCAATTCATAATTAGATTATGAATTCTTTCATATCAAGTAGCTAATTCAATACGAATATAGAAAGAGATTCATTATAACCGATTTTTATCCAATTTTAGTATAGTCATCATTCATTTCCTAAAAGATAATACTAATCCAATTTCATATCTTGGCTAGATACTAAGTTTAGCCTAACAACATAATAACTAAAATATAGATACTATAATTAATACATAAACATAAATACATTAGAAAAGTTACCAAAGTTACAATTGAAGCATTCAGAGTTGTATCATCCGGAAATAGCAACTCCTTGACATCAATGAGCCTTGGTACATCCTCTAAGCATTATAACGAGACTTTATACTACAAAGCATTATTCCGGCAGAGTGCCGTTTACATGCCTTTTATTTAACTAAAAACAACAAAACGAAACTATAGAGATATATAGAAGAGATATATGCATTGGTACCCTTCAAAATGGTTGCACTTTGAGGTCTATTTATAGGCCATATCACAAGGCGCGCGCGTGCGGACCACCACCATGGCGTGCCGGCTACACACGATATATATTCCCTTGTTAGAGATTTGTGGGCCTGGGCCCAAGAGATTTTTCTCGCAATATTCGCCTTCTTCGGCTGCGTGCGGACATACAACATATCCGATGTTTGTAAAACCTATCTCGAGCTGTAGACCTCAGATTGACATGATTTGATATTCGTTGGAAAGCTCTTTTGAAGGTCTACAACTTTCATCAAGGACTTTTTCTCTGAAAATGCCTCTAAGTTAGATCAAATGTCCGTTGAAGATGAATCACGGTAGAAACACTAAGGACAGCTTGATCTGCTCAAAGTTGTTAGATTTTGGCATAATCTTTTATCCCACAAAACTCATGATTTATGCTTCAAAGTATGTCATATTTTGGAATCTCGGTACACATTTGATTCTCGCAACAAACTCAACGAAACACCAAACGAATCGACAAAAAACCATCATTTTTATCGCTTTTATAACTTATGCATCTAATTATAACTAACTATGATTTTTATAAGTTTTTAATGCATTTATATGAAATTATACTAAAATATCATAAATATAATAATAAAAAGTCTTAAAATTTGATCATATATTTTTCATACATCACAACTCCCCACTTAGCTTTTGATCGTCCTCGAGCAAAATAAGCAATAATATAATTCTTCTAGAATAAATTCCTAACTTAGTAACGATGTTTGTCAATATTATAATTATATTAATTTCATCTATCTAAGATATTAAGAAGATAAAAAATGTATATAACTTAATAAACTAGTTATAAAATATTATTTAAATGAAATTTTCATGAATTACTTTATAAGTATAAATAAAATATTTAGAACAACTTTTTAATCTCCATCGTATGATTTATCGGAATCAATGACTAAGTCAAGTAGTTGGCAAATTGGCTTGTAACGCTCTGTGCTCGTGGTAGTTGGCTAATCGAAAAGGATAACAAAGGGAAATCAAAAGAGATAGAAGCAAGTCGCACGTACTTACACCTTCATCTTCTGATCAAAAATTTCTCAATCAAGAACACTCCTCGATTAATCGCTTTCAATTTTCAACTTTAATAACTTCCAACATATGGTTTTTTTTTTTTTTTTTTTTTTAATACATAAACAAGAACTTAAGAACATAGGCATTGCTTTATCAAGATTGATCGGAGTACTACTCTTTCGATCGAAAATCACGAATCCGGTTTCCTTAAACTCGTGATAATTCTTGATAGTTTTGATTCGACTTTTTCTTTTCATCGATTTATAGCATATACCTTCATTCCCAAAGAATAGGACATTTCGTGATAATACCCTATTTGGACTACTATCATCAGCAAAATTTTATCTCGATATTTTATTTTTGGGTTGTCGATCAAAAACAGTAAAAGATACCTATAATACTGTTCTTAGATTTTATTTTATTTTTTCGAGAATAACCATATTTGATAATAAACTCGCCTTCGAATAACATTCATTTCAATCTCAAAGATATACCAAATTTCATGTCATCACCGCTATCCATAAATACATACTAAACTTGCGGGATTTTCAAAGAAATGTAGACCATTATTAAGTTAGGGTTGGTAATTTCTAGTTAATAATAATAGCTATTTTGAGTGAGGTCTTGATCACTCTACAAGTCGAGAGGTGGGGACAAAATTGGAAATTATGTTCGGTAGGCTTATTTGGCTCTGGTTTATCAAAGTTATGCCAAAATCTCATCATCCCTAATCCGATTCCAATTTCATACTTTGTCTTGAAAAGAAAATTATTCTAAAATTTCATTATAATTATAAGTAACTTTTGTCTAATTTCATAAAAAAATATTTCATAATATTTATCAAGATATATATACTTAAAATCTTATTAAAAATCTAAAATAGACATAATTAATATAAGAATAATATATCAAGATTACTTTACTTAATTAAAAATTTATTCTATCCAAATATATCATTTTATCAAATAATTATATATTATTGCTTATTAAACTAAGTGTGTAAGTATTTGATGTATTAAATTCAATTTATTTACTAACCAATCTCTACTCCCCACTTATTTAATTGGCATCGTCCGATGGCTAATGAGTAGTAAAATTTGGATTAGAAAATAAAATGAATTCTATCATGGTAGATTATTTTAGGTGTCAAATAGACGATCGCTTATATAATATAAAAGAAAAACATTTAAAACATAAATTAAAAACATGCAAATATATTACAATACTAAAACACAACTTAAAACTACTAGAGTGTTAAACTAGAAAACCATAAATTAAGTTAAACTAATTTAAACTAATTTTTTAAACTAAGTTATTTTAATTTATTGTGACTTATACTAACGCATCGCATTACTCTTATTATTTTTATTCCTTCTTTTCTACCAACATAGTTATCTAATTTTCACCACTTGACGATCCTCCCGAATATCGATCGGTAAAAGCCCAACACGAGGAATACGAAGTGGAAAATATTCATCCGTCGCTTCTTTCCGAACCTTGCCAAATGAACACATAACCTAGAAATCAACCATCCAAATGGTAAAGGATGATAATTCGGTCTTCTCCGAACATAAAACTCACGGTGAAATACGATCGAATCAAGACTTCAATCTATAACAAACTCCAATAGTAATCGCATATAGAAGCATCAATTCATCATCACTAACTTCCGAGAAATTAACAGCTTGGATAAACACGTGAATTGATGAATCGCTTCACGTTCTAAGATGGGGAAGCAAAGCAATCAGAGAGACATTTTGATCAATATCATAATTGTAGAACAAGAGTGGACAAGCTTCCGAATATTTTGTAATAAAACCGTCGGCCGTATCCAATCTCCATTGGTACTCAAAATGACTGGGTGAAGTTTGGGTGGTGGAATCAAGAAAATTTGATTTATGTTGGTGGAGGTGAAAGGAACAACAACTCCTCTCATCAGAATGCATCGTGTTAACGATACGATATTAGCTTCCGACGAAGATGAATAGAATTCTCTTACCACAAGAACATTAATCCTACCTCTCGGCATACGACAAAAATAGTCCCACCCATCTATATCCATCCTCGTAAATGCCCAGCTTGTCAACCTTTCTAAAATTTAAACCTCTCTCAATCAATACCGGTGATTGATTGAAATTACTTATGTAAGGGTTGTGAGCCGAAGCATACATAGGCTCGTAAAGGATTTGATGAAAAATGGATTTGGAATGCGAATTTGGTGTATGTGGAGGTGAATAAATGTTTACGGATGAACGATCGGACATTTTAAACTTTTTATAGCAAGAGAATTAAAGGCAAAGGAAGGGAATGAGCATTTTAGGAATGTCAGATCTGCTTCCTTTATAGACAAAGCTTGGATCGAAATGGAAATATCCCGAGAAGATCCTGCAGACTTACTACACCGCGCGCGTGCGGACACCAACCGCGCGTGCGGTCAAATAGTCTTTCATCCAGAGATATTTCAATTTCTAGCTTGATCCCGAATTTATTTTACGACAATAGATTCTCGTGATATTTCTAAAACGTGGGGAAAAGATCTAAAACATCCGAAAACTACGAAAAAGATACAAAATAACAATGTGCACTACCCGAGAGTGCATCAAACGCTTAACGACAAAACAAACATAACAAAAACTAAGTCAAACCAAAAAGTAGATAGTTAAATAACAGAGACAAAATCACTCGCCCTCATCATAGTTAAGATCGATGTCACCGGTAGAGGGTCGATCGAGATGATGATGATCCAAATGTAGATAGTAACGTATATAATCACTCCTTGCGCATCGCGTCGTATGAATACCATAATCGAACTCATTGTGGATCCGAGCATGAAGTTCAAAATGATGTCTCATCCTCATTGTCGACATAGAAAGCGATCCTCGAAGACCAAATGAACCAAATCCCTGCTGTCACATCCGCTATGTAAGTCACTCCTCCCATGCCCAAGGATGTCCCCTGGTGTACTGTAAACATACCACCGTCCCATGGATGACGGCGTATAGTCCCGATAAATAACAGGTGGCGGAATCGGCGGAATCCAATCTGCATAGTATACGGGTCAGCCGACTATAGGGGGTGTCTAAAGATATCTCAAGCAAATCTAGGATCAAACTCACTCATAGCATCCCGAAATCCTCTCGACCAACTCTAATGTCCTCAGCCCAATATCTATTCTTCTCACAGCTAAAGCTATATTAGCATCGATTCTAGCTTTGAGCTTGAACTAAATGTCAAACATAGCCTCAACTTGGCTCTCATTGTGGTCGATGTGACCTGCCTCAGGTGGTCTAGGTACTTGAGTGTGAATAGGAGGTGGAGGTGGTGGTTGTTGTTGCCGACGATTAGGATTATTGTAATTTATTACTCCAAGAGGTAAGGCTCTCAGTTTAAGACCAATGGGAGAAATGTAGGAGACACGATTCTATCCGAGAGGTAAGACAGAACTTCGCAAGCTCACACAAGCGAGAATGAGACTAGAGGAACGGGAGACGCCCCTCGATAACGAGTCCTTGCAAACTCACAAGCCTTAGAAAAGATCAATTTCCCAGATTTATAGGAATATCATTAACCATGGCCCAAGCAATAACCACTTCCTCTCGACCAAATGCACAAACATGTGGAAGGACATACATTATGGCCTAAGAACTGCTTTTATTGCCCGTATGTCCCTAATACAATTCCCATAAGCAAACCTATTTTCTATCCATTCAGCAGTAGGTCAAAGGCTTGTTGGGCTTCATAAGCTTTGGTTTGTAGAGCCATAGGATGTTCTAAACCCCATACATTGTGATAATCCTCCTCTTCTCGGTATATCGCTTAAGCCATAGAATACATTAATCATAGCAGGTAAAAGTAACATTAACACTTCTTAGAGGGATATAGGTCATCTCTCAACCGTGACAAGATCATCAGTAGATAATATCTTGAATAAAACTCGATACCATAGAAACGTTAATCTTATCTTTCCTATCCATAGCTACATCCAACCATCCTCTATCCTTGAAAATTTCTTTCACTTCTTTACCAATCTTTGAAAAATCAATCCTCGTTTCTAACCAAACCTTACTTTTACTAAAGTACTCATCATATGCCCGCTTAGCTTCTGCACTAGCGGTTTTCTCAAAGGTTAAAGCTTTCTCCTTTTTGGTTAAAGGTCTAGTTTGAACTACCGGTACTACGATTGGTACTTCAGTCTTTTTCCTCTTAGGATTACTTCTAGATGATGAGGCCATCTACGATAGTGGTATGACAAAACAACAACACAAACAAACAACACCAACAACAAGAACAAACAATTACTTAGGCTATAAAATCAAAATAAATTCAAAATAATTTCAGAAATTTAACTAAAATTTGAAATATATATATATTATTACCTTAAGAAGCTAGAATGAAAAGCTAGGTCGCGGAATTAATGGGGTCGCGGAATGAGAAAAGAGAGCCTTGAGCTTGCCAAGCTTCAACTTTTTCCAATGGGTATCTTCTTTTATGATTAAGTTGAAGAGAGGAAGAGAGATTAACACTTATGTGATGTTTGAGTGAAGAAAATTGATGGAAAATTGTTGATTTTTAAGAAGAAGAGAGGAGAATTCAATGTTCTTCAATTCGAAATGAGGTGTGAGAAATGAGGAAAGGGCGCATTTTTAGGGTTAAGTGTGTACACACCGGCGCTGTGCGGTCACATAGTCCCCAAAAACGGAATTTTGTCATTTTTGTGTAATAAGCTCTAATTATATCACATAAAAATCATTTGATGTTAATCCTATGATTTATGTTATATAATCTAAGTTTAATACGATTTTTCTATATAAAACTTGATAAAATATAAAAACTAATATAATATTGAAATCACATATTTTTGATATAATATACCTACTTTACATGATAAAATAGGTTTATTATAAATTTTTCATAAAAATATTTTTCTTTTAAGTTTAGAAAAATAACTTTAAAAATACTGAAATTTAATTAAAATTTGAAAATTAAAACACACACTTTGAAATTCTTAGGATTTTTTGCTAACTCCTCAATCTCGGATCCTCAAGATTGTTATCATAACGGTCCCTTAACCTTTCTCCTAGGAGTGATGCGTTTGAATTATCTCTTTGTATTCCTCGGGATTTTCGGATAACCACCTAATCGTTCTCCTTCTTAATAACATTCAAACACTCATCCTGGGATATGGTTTTATTTCTTCCACATCATCCAACATGTTCCATTTTTCCCTGATTCTACACTTCATTAAAAACCTTGCTCTTTCTTTTATTGCACTCCTTGAATTTCCATTACAAAGTTCTCTTTCTCGACTTGATTAATAATTCCTTATTTAATTTAGAAACTAAGGCTTCTATCTTAAAGGCGACATCCTTATTTAGACCTAATCTTAAAAGTAAAATAAAAACTTTTATTCTATCTATGAAAGGCATCCAGTTCTTTTACGTCTATCCGGTAAAAGATTTAAACTACTTTAAAATGCATATTAAAAGGTGAATTAGAAAGATAGTACCTGTAATCGGCTGAGTTTAAAATTCTGCTTCCTCAATTCGTTGGAGGGTCGATAAGTAATAATACTTCTTCTGTTTGAGGTATCCCTTCAGCTTCCACGAACAATTTCACCCTGTGTCCATTGGCTATAAAAGTTGTTTTTCCATCAGTTAGTTCAACAGCTCCAAGCTCCAGACTTATAGATTTTTGTTACGTCATATGGACCTGTCCATCTAGATTTAAGCTTTCCTGGAAACAACTTCAAACGTGAATTATATAAAAGTACTCGATCACCTATATGGAACTCACGACTATAGATTTTCTTATCATGAAAAGCTTTGTATGCGTTCTTGTAGATTCGAGCATTTTCATAAGAATCGAGTCGAAATTCTTCTAGTTCTCATTAATCAAGTAATCTATGATCACCGGCAAATGACTTTAGGATCAAAGTTTAGAAATTTAATAGCCCATAAAGCTCGGTGTTCTAATTCAACAGGAGATGACAAGATTTTCCAAATACTAATTTGTAAGGAGAACAACCAATCGGTGTTTTAAAGGCTGTTCTGTATGCCCATAATGCATCATCAAGTCTTTCTGCCCAGTTTTTACGATTCGAGTCCACTATCTTCTCCACGATTCTTTTAATTTCTCTATTAGACACCTCTACCTGTCCACTAGTTTGTGGATGATAGGGTGTTCCAAGTTTATGAGTTACACCATATTTCTCAATTATCTTAGTAAATGGTCGGTTACAAAAATGTGAACCTCTATCACTAATGATAGCCCTCGGAATGCCATATCGTGTGAATATATTCTTTTTAAGGAACCTTAGCACTACTCTGGTATCATTAGTGGGGAGAGCTTCAAATTTTCTACCCATTTAGAAACATAATCTACCATTACTAGAATAAATCTTTTTCCAAAAGATATAGGAAAGGTCCCATGCAATCTATGCCCCAAACATCAAATAGCTCACATTCTAAAATCGGTTGCATAGGCATTTCATGTTTTTTTCGATATATTTCCCATTTTTGACATGATTCACAAGATTTTGCATATTTATATGCATCTCTATATAGTGTAGGCCAATAAAGACCACATTGTAAAACTTTGAAAGCGCTTTTCCATCCTCCATGATGACCTCCTCGCCTCACGATCATGACAAAATGATAATACACTTAAAATTTCACTATCAGAATACATTTCCTAATTATTCCATCCGAGCATCTTCGAAAAGATCCGGTTTATCCCAATAATAAAACTTTAAGTCGTAAAAGAACTTCTTTTTCATTTGCCAAGTCCAATGAGGTGGGATGTACTTACAGGTAATGTAGTTAACAATATCCCCAAACCATGGCGAATCTTCCTTTGATGGTATTCTAGTTTTTAATAATCGCATGGTTGAAGGAGTATCTATCTTAAAGCAGTTTCTCATCCGAAACGAATCCTCGAATTTCTTTTCCTTTTCCTTCATCATTATCCATCCCGCTTAGATGATCTGCTACTACATTTTCACTTCCTTTTTTATCCTTAATTTCAATATCGAATTCTCAAGTAATGTAATCCACCTAAGAAGACGCGGTTTGGCATCTTTCTTACTTAAAAGATACTTGAGAGTGAATGGTCTGTAGACTATTACCTTAGAACCAACAATATATGATCGAAACTTATCTAAGGCAAATATTAGCCAGCAGTTCTTTCTCAAGAGTTGCATAATTAAGTCGAGTTGCGTTTAATGTGTGAGAAGCATAGTAGATAGCTTTGAGAATTTTGTTATACCGTTGACCTAAAACAGCTCCTACAGCCTAAATCACTTGCATCACACATAATTTCAAACGGCAAATCCTAACGGTGCTACTAATCTTGGTGCGAGAGTTAATTTCGCTTTTAGGTCTTAAAGGCTTCCATACATTTATCATCAAAGTTAAAAGGTACTTCTTTTTCTAGCAAATGACTCGTGGGCTTTGCTATTTTGAGAAATCTGCAATAAACCTTCTATAAAATCCTCGCATGTCCAAGAAATCCTCTTAACGTTTTCAAATTAATTGGTGGAGGTAATTTTTCAATTACTTCGACTTTAGCTTTATCAACTTCAATTCCTACTTGTAGATTCTATGACCTAGTACAATTCCTTGAGATACCATCAAATGACATTTTTCCCGCTTTAGAACCAAGTTGGTATCTTCACGGCGTTGTAAACGCGTTTCTAAGTGTGATAAGCATTTATCAAAAGAATCTCCATAAACACTAAAGTCGTCCATAAAAATTTCTACTAATTTCTCGACCATATCGTAAAAATATTGCCATCATACATCATTTGAAATGTAGCAGGTGCATTACATAATCCAAACGGCATTCTTTTATAAGCAAAAGTTCCATAGGGACAAGTGAAAGTAGTTTTTCTCTATCTCCGCCGCAATGAATATCTGTAAATAACTCGAATAACCATCTAAAAGCGGTGAATACTTATGTCCACTCAATCTTTCCAACATCCGCACGATGAATGGAAGTGGATGATGATCCTTTTAGTATGATCATTTGATTTCGGAAGTCAATACACATTCGATATCCTGTAATTTCCCTTGTCGGAATCCATTCATTTTATCATTTTCTTTTATTGTGAAACCTCCTTTCTTTGGAACTACTTGAGTCGGACTTACCCATTCACTATCTCGATATGGGAAAGATTATTCCCATTTCTAATAGCTTAATGACCTCTTTCTTAACGATTGTTTGCAAATTTGGGTTGAGGCGGCGTTGTGGTGAATACAAGGTTTAGCTTCTTCATTCAAAATAATCTTGTGAACACAAATCTCAGGGCTAATTCCTTTGATATCTGCCACTGTCCATCCAAAAGCTTTCTTATGTTCTCTTAACATTCTTAGTAATTGATCCTCTTGTTCTTTTGTTAAGGTTGATGAAATGATAATAGGTAACAGATTATCATTTTCAAGAAAAGCATATTTCAAATTCGAAGGAAGTGGTTTCAACTCCAGATTCCTTGGTGGATCTTCTCTTGATGGTTTTAAACCGGTCCTTCCATTTCCAATTTCAAATTTTTATGCCATGGATGTTTAACAAACCCTCCTTTATCTAAATAAAGGATTACTTCTTTCATTCAAAAGATCATCTTCATCTTCTTTATAGATAGAAAATGCCAAACATTCTTCTAATGTATTTTCATAATCTTTAGATTTGGCATCTCGAGATAGTAGAATATTCATCTATAAAAGAACATGATTCGAGTTCTTTGTATGGATGGTTTATAGCTTTGAAGATATTGAACTAAACTTTATCCTCATTAACTCTCGGTATTAGTTCACCTTTTGAACATCTATCAAAGTCCTTCCCAGTAGCTAGAAATGGTCGACCTAGAATAATTGTATTTGAATATCCTTCTTCCATTTCCATTATTACAAAGTCTCATGGGAAGTAAAATTTATCAATTTTAACCAACACGCCCTCGATTATTCCCTTAGGATGTTTAATTGATCTATCTCGCCATCCGAAGGGTCATTTCAAAGATTCGTAAGCTCTCCTATTCCTAGTTTCTTATAATCCTCATAAGACATGAGATTGATACTTGCTCCTAGATCACACAATACTTTCTTAAACAGTAAATCCTCCAATTTCATGGGATAGTGAAACTACCCAGGATCTTTAAGTTTAGGAGGTAGTCGATGCTGAAGTATTGCGTAACATTCTTCATTAAGGCATATATTCTCATATTCTTCTAATCGCTTTTTATTAGATAGGATATCTTTAAGAAACTTTCCATGGCGAGGCATGTTGACTAAAGCTTCTATAATGGGATATTGACATGAATATGACGAAAAGTGTCAAGGAAACGAGCATATTTCTTATCGTTTTATCTTTTTAATTTGATCTTTCGTGGATAAGGCAAAGATTCTAGATTTATAGCCTTTGGTTCAAGTCATTTTCTTTTCCTTTCTCCTTGAATCTTTGAGCATTACTTGATCGCCAAGTTTCATTATCTTGAGATTTTTCCTTTAAAACATCCCCTCAGATCAACTTTATCCTTCTTAGTTACTTTTAAATCTTCCTGCTTTTTTCTCCCGATTTTCTCTCGACATGTTCCTTAAATAGGGTTCTCGTGTCCTTATCCATAGGATCTTTCGTAATTCTAGGGACTTTTACCCATTTTTCACCTTCAATTTCTGTGTTCAACATTATTCTGCTTTAAGAATTCTTCGATAATTTCTTCCTCTTCATCAAGAAATTCAAGTTCGTCCCTTTCCTTTATGATATTACCATTTAAATCATTTTCTACCTCATTGTTTCCTCGTTTTCGCTTCTAGTATCTTCACAATATTTCCTACTTCTCGTAATCACAAGATTTACCTCTCTCGGGTTTCTTTCAAAGATTACTTGGTAATCCTCTCCGGAGGTCTCTCTGTTGTTACGTTCTCCTTCTCTACTCAAATGAGCTTCCATATTCCTTAACGATGCTTCTATAGTTCTCATTCTCGTATCATGTCCACCCATAGACGTTTTCAACATAGTCATATCCTTAGAGACTCGAACCTATAGAAGTTATCATAGTTTCTATATTCTCGAGCTTGAGTAGATATTACACCCATCATATTTTCCATTAATTTATCCCATTTATCAACTCCTTCAGTTGGGTTGAACTTTGGGTGATTTGGTATAGTTTGAGTAGTATGTTGTGGATAAGATTTAGGTAACGATTGTAGGTTCTCGATTTGATGTATTTCCTTGATGAACTTGATTACTATATGGATTCTTATATTGAATCTGGATATGGCGGTTGTCCCTGGCTTATTAGGG
Organism: Gentiana macrophylla; assembly: GCA_026214975.1. Taxonomy (NCBI): domain Eukaryota; kingdom Viridiplantae; phylum Streptophyta; class Magnoliopsida; order Gentianales; family Gentianaceae; genus Gentiana; species Gentiana macrophylla. The sequence goes on from CM047807.1 coordinate 17,119,638, forward strand.
TTTTCGCACCATCTAAAAGTTGGGTGCTCTCTTCTAATAGCATTAAAGGAGTTTGAATACGCGTTGTTCAAATTCCTATGCCGTTGTAAAAACTCACCTCTTCCTTGAGTATCCTTCCGGTTCTTCTATCCCTAATGACACATTATCATGACTTGAGTAGTCATTTGATATGATAGTTTCTGGTTTTACAGTCCTACTAGCCTGTAGGTTGTCAAATTTCCTACTCAAATTCTCCAAGTGTGCTAGAACTTCCATATTCGATGTGCATTCTCACGAAAATGCTACTTTCCTGGTGCTAGAACCGGTTTCCCACATTCGTTATTTTTGGAAATCTTTTCTATAGCATCGTAAACTATTTGGGCTTCACTCATCATTAATGAACCACCACATGCATGATCTACATCCGCACGTGAATCTTTCCTTAATTTACGCAGTAAAAGTTGGATTTGCATATCTAAGGAATAACCATGATCGGGACAAGATCTTAGCAACTTTTAAATCTCTCCCACGCATTCCCAAAGCGTTTCTTTGAGATCCTTGTCTAAAGTTGGCAATTTCGACCTTTAATTCCAAATTTCTACCCGGAGTAAAATACTGCTTTAAAAACTCGGTTTGAATTTCCTCCCAACTAGTCAATGAATGATGTGGGAGTGACATAAACCAATCCCGTGCTCTTCCTTTTAAAGAAAAAGGAAACATAGACATCCTTGTTAATTCACGATGAGCACCTTGACTTTTGGTCAGATTGCACAATTCTTGAAAAGATAGAGATGGTGATGTGGATCCTCATCATCCTCTCCTAGAAATTGGGCTCTTGCGTCAATTAGACCAAAAGATGAGATTTTATTTCAAAATTATTTGCTCCTTCATTGGGTAAACGAATTGGATTATTAGTCCGGTTTATTCTTAAGGTCCGATCACAAATAGGTCTCGGATTTGGTGGGTTATTATTACGATTGTTCCGTTTCGATTTTGATTATTTCTATTCGGTTATTTGGTATTGGTTGATCCGATTAAGATTTTGGCCATGCCCCTTGAGCATGATCTAGCCCTTGTTCGGTGTTTCATCAATGCTTTTTACCATTTTCAGTATTTTGATTTGATGATGATTCTCCGTCGGGATTTCCCGACTAGTATGACCTTGTTTTCTTCTGCTCTTAACCGCCTTTCGTAAGTATCTATGTCAGGCTTATAAGGAGTAAGTGGGGCCTTACTCTTTACGGTCATCAACTAACGAAAACCGAAAATAGTTGAAATCGATAAAAGTAAAGATTGGTAACTTACTTATTAGGTAAGTACCAACTAAAAGAAAAATAGAAATGGGGTAAGAAGAGTGTTGACTTATCCTCGAGACTTTTGAGTTAATATATGTAGAAATCATTCGAACACAATGAATTAGCGTCGTTCCCGGCAACGGCGCAAAAAAGTCGACGGACCTTTTCTATGCTATCAATCCTTACCGGCGTGTGTACCGGGTCAAATTGTAGTGATAGAGTGATGAGTCAGTGTCGATCCTCGGGAAAACTTGGTAATTCACCGTGTGATTAAACACCAAGAAACTGTTATTATCTCAATCTAAGTCGTAATTTTATCATCCAACCAAACTCTAAACTAACAAACAATAAATAAAAGCATAAAACTAAAACAGAGATATATATAAGTATAAAAATATATATATAATCATATATATATAGATATAAGTATATATAGGTACCAAAACAATATCTAAGGAGGGAGATAGATATTATAATTATAGACTAGCCAAGAATATGTTATTGAATCATTATATCTTTTAGTGAAATTGGATGTGCTCGATCTTTATTTTAAGTTAGATCAATTATACAAAACGGTGCACTCCTAAACTAAACAATTCATTCTCACACGAGCATCTGAAATTGTCATATGTCCAATCATTTGTCCAAGGTCATCCTCAAGCATGGGTCACTCCCGTTTTGTCATTCGGCCAATTTTAAGGTATGTCAATTAAACAAACGAATTAAACGTAATAATCTCTCGAGTACATATTTCAATAAGAGTTTGTTTCTCCCCAAACAAATCTACCCCGGTTTTAGAAATCGGATTCCGTTGTCACGCTTTCACTCGGCCAATTTTACCCTCCGGTCTTTCTATTAACGAGTTCATAACCTAACTACGAGGCGTCAATTCATAATTAGATTATGAATTCTTTCATATCAAGTAGCTAATTCAATACTTAATATAGAAAGAGATTCATTATAACCGATTTTTATCCAATTTTAGTATAGTCATCATTCATTTCCTAAAAGATAATACTAATCCAATTTCATATCTTGGCTAGATACTAAGTTTAGCCTAACAACATAATAACTAAAATATAGATACTATAATTAATACATAAACATAAATACATTAGAAAAGTTACCAGGTTACAATTGAAGCATTCAGAGTTGTATCATCCGGAAATAGCAACTCCTTGACATCAATGAGCCTTGATACATCCTCTAAGCATTATAACGAGACTTTATACTACAGCATTATTCCGGCAGAGTGCCGTTTACAGCTTTTATTTAACTAAAAACAACAAAATGAAACTATAGAGATATATAGAAGAGAGATATATGCATTGGTACCCTTCAAAATGGTTGCACTTGAGGTCTATTTATAGGCCATATCACAAGGCCGGCGCGTGCCGGACCACCACCGGCGCGTGCCGGCTACACGATATATATTCCTTGTCGAGAGATTTGTGGCCCGATTTGAGATTTTTACGCAATATTCGCCTTCTCGGCGCGCGTGCGGACATACAACATATCCGATGTTTGTAAAAACCTATCTCGAGTTTGTAGACCTCAGATTGACATGATTTGATATTCGTTGGAAAGATCTTTTGAAGGTCTACAACTTTCATCAAGGACTTTTTCTCTGAAAATGCCTCTAAGTTAGATCAAATATCCGTTGAAGATGAATCACGGTAGAAACACTAAGGACGATTGATCTGCTCAAAGTTGTTAGATTTTGGCATAATCTTTTATCCCACAAAAACTCATGATTTATGCTTCAAAGTATGTCATATTTTGGAATCTCGGTACACATTTGATTCGCAACAAACTCAACTAAACACCAAACGTAAATCGACAAAAACCATCATTTTTATCGTTTTTATAACTTATGCATCTAATTATAACTAACTATGATTTTTATAAGTTTTTAATGCATTTATATGAAATTATACTAAAATATCATAAATATAATAATAAAAAGTCTTAAAATTTGATCATATATTTTTCATACATCAGTAGCTTGCGTATAGATTGTCTACTACCATTGTCGGAGTAGATAGGAGTAGGAATTGCACCCGTAGCTGATAAATATGATAATAATCATTAAAAGCTCATGATTAATCTAAGGAAATTATGTGGGGAAGTAAACATAACGATTAACTAATCCAAGTTAGTAGATCGGTGAGGAGAGGGAGAGGTTTACCATGTGAGGAGAGGGAGAGGTTTACCATGTTTGTTTTCTTTTATGTTATTGTTGGTCAATGACCGCCTCTATGTTGCTTCTTAATTAGGTTAGAGTCGTTTATACTTATAAGTTGCATTGTCTCTGTGGGATCGACCTTGACTCGCATTTAATATACTTCGATGTACCTAGTATTCTTACTAGTAATATCGACGTTAGTGACATACACGCGATCAGAAGACTCTTGCTATTTTAGTTCAAAGAATTCTTGACCACTTCAAAATTGCAAAGAAGAAGGGAAATACAGTTGTAGAGGGAAAATTGCAGTTAAAGATGAGAAGCCTAGAAAGAGAAAAGCTGAGAGCTCTGTAGTTGAATCAAATAAGAAGAGCAGAAGATCAAAGAAACTTCAAACTAGTGCTAAAGTTTTTGAGCAAGTTGATAAACTATTAAAAGGAAACGGAAGCTGGATGCTTCAATTCAAACAAAAGTGAATGAAACTGCAAAGAAGGTTTTGGAGCCTTCCCCAACAAAATCCGCTACTTCAGTAGCATATAGCTCAATAAAGAAACTGAGAACTGAAGACACCACCACCGAACCTATACCAACTAAGAAAGTACTTACTGAGAAAGAAACCTCAGTTAGAGAAGAGGTTGTTCCTTCACTACCAGCAACTGACATTCAGAAAGAAGCTGACACTCAGGGGGAATGGACCCTGAGAGATGAGTTTGACGATGAAGAAACTAACAGTGAAGAAAGGCTGATTGACTTAGAGACAATGGCCATGCTCAAGCTACTCTCCAAGTCTAAATCCACACCTCAAAAGTCAGTATCTAGATTTGAGTATTAGGAGTCACTCAAAGACATTGAAGCCTCTCAACCTAAAGGAATAGAATTTGCTGAAGTAGAATCAAGACCTGAACAAGTCATCACTCTTGATGAGCTTGTCAGTGATGAAGATGTTATACCGAAAGATAAGAAAGCAGAGGAATCAGTTACTGAAGAAGTTATTGAACCGGCAAAAGATTTGGTTATTGAACCAACACCTGAAGAAGAACCAGTTGCTGAACTAGAACTTGAGTCAGCAAAAGAACAAGTCACTGAGCAAGTAGGAGAACTTGTTGTTGATGAAGAAATCTTAGAAACTGAGACTACCATCTCAGTTCCTGAAATTGAAACTAGAACCAGCTTAGTCCCAGTTGTTGATGAAGGGGATACCAGCAAAACTGATCTTGAAGAAACTGGAAGATTTGAGACCCCTATGGAATATGTTTTAGAAACTCCAAAAGAAAAAGAAATTGCAACACCATCCGAATCATCTATCAACATTGGAGAACTGATTGTAGCAGACTGCAAAAGGCTGCATGCCTATCAAAACTGGAAACTCAGCTCTATTTCAAATCAAAGATGTCAGCAAGAAGAAATGGAAATCACAGAGAATTGGGTGTTCAGTATCTACAACATCAATCATTTGTCAGAACTGATCAACACTAATGAATTTTTGAACAATGGATATGCATTGATCAGAGACAACCATTGGAAGAAAACAACAGCAGGAGGTAGTTATAAGAAAGATGACAATGATGACGACGATGATGATTCATAGGGAGATCCAAATTTACAAAGAGGAATTATTGCATCTCTTCAATAAAAGAAAGCTGAAGATGATAAAGTTGATGATGATAATGAAGATAATTCTGAAGAAAGCAGTGAGGATTTAGACTCTGAGACTCAGACTGAATCTGAAAATGAAGATGAAACTAGCTATCAGTCCCCAACTGACAAAACTGTGCATGAGATAGCTAAAGCTGAAGCTGATGGAACAGGTGAAAATTCTGATAATGATTTCAATGTTAAATTATCACCAGTTAGAGAAGTTGATCAGTCAAGGTTGGAAGAAGTAAGAAGACAATCTGAGGAGAGGAGAAAATCTGTGGAATACAAAGAGGAACTCAAGAAGGTTGTTCCTACTCCTATCAAAGATACAAAAATGAATGAAGATGGAGCAGATAAAACTGAAGTGCAAAAAGCTGAAACTGGAAAAGACATTCCTACTCAAGTGGATATTATCAAGTTTTACAACAATGAGCTAATTTGTATTCAAAAGGATTATGCCAGTTTGTTTGGAAAAGTGTTAAAGTCCTTGGAAGAAAGCAAGACTGAAAGGACTAACATGGAGAAAAGATTAGATACTGTCAGAGACAATTGTCAGGACACCTTGATTGAAATTCGCAAAACAACCATTGAAAACGATTCAAGGAAAGCTGAAACAACAGAACTATGAGAAGGCATTCTTAACAATTTGGTTAACAGAATGACCTTGATGGAAAATGGAGTGAAAGACTCAGTTGTAGCTCAAACCATTTTGGCATCAAACCAGCAACATCTCAACTCCTACATCAAGAGCTTGATCGATAAGAATGATGTCAATAAGGGGGAAAGTTTAGATATGTTAAAAGTCAATGAGCTTGATATGCCAAAAGTTCTGGAAAGCATTGATGATAAACTAGTCGAACTGAAGAAAGCTAGAGGAGAGTTTACTGATGAGGAAATGGAACTTATTGCAAAGTTTGTTGAACCAACTGAGAAAAGGATTGGTCTAGATGCTCGTCTTTACAACATCTTCAAAGACATGCCCTTAAGAGATCGAGAATCTAGAGAACAATCTTTATCAACTTTTCTGAGTATGCAAAAGTTAATTATGCATTACTGGCACAAACTGAGCAAATAGGAGAGAAATGGCACTTTGGAAAAAGTATCAGCAAAAGTTGATAAAGAGGAACCTGAGTTTGTTTTGGAATTACTGAAAACTGGCACAAGTGAAAAACTGAGACAGATAGTGTTTGTATTTGCTGTACTTTTCAAAAGCAAATTATTCAGTAAACACAATATGTCTTAACTCATGGAACATCTATGCAAGTATTCATGGAATTGAAAGCACAACAACTAATAAAGCCATGAGAGAATACGCTGAAAGATTTGACAATGAAGCTGTCAAGTAAAAGGAAGAGAAGCTGGCACTTAGTTTCTTTTCATGTATGGTACTCTGTATTGTAAATCAGTATCTTTAATAAAATCTCAGTTTCTCAGTTTGTTTTGTTTTTATTCATTTTTTTTTTATCTTTTTGCATTGCTTTTAAGGAGGGTATTGACATCATCAAAAAGGGGGAAATTGTTGGAAATAAAATTTATGTTTTGATGATGAGTCATCACTTATTCAGTTATTATTTTAGACCCTATTGATGAAGTGTCATTACTAGCTGTTATAGTGCAAAGCAAAAAGATATCTAGAAATCATTGTATAGGATTTAATAGATATTTGTACAAGTTAAATCAGACAAGCACTGTAATTATTCTAGGTTCTGAACTTAGAAATTGAGGTAAATATCCTAAGAGAACTGAGATCCTAAAAGGTAACTGAGATCCAAAGGAGATACTGGAAAACTGACTCAGATTACACCAAGACAGAACTGAAGAAGGTAAGTTCGTTGAAGGTACAAGCTCAGTTGGCTTATCTAGAAGACTGAAGAACTGAGGGCTCAAACTCAGTTATTGAAGATAGAAGAACTGAGGGTTGAAACTCAGTTTATGAAGACTAAAGTCGAGACTGTAAAGTTAGAATTCAGGCAAGATTGTGATGACCTGAACTGACTTTATGGATCTTATATCAAGGCCTAAGAATCATAAGGACAATGATATCTTAGATGATCAATTGGATGGTGTACTCTGATTTAGTCAATTGTAATCAGATGAAGAAAAGAGTACCGAGATTTTGAAGAAGAGTAAAAACTCAGTTAATGCTCTTAAAAACTAGAACTGACTACGCCATGGTTAAATCAGTTTTTAGCTGAAGAGAAATCAGACCGTTATAAATCAAGAAATTTAATTGGTCTATAAAAGTGTCCTTTCTAACACTGACATACAAACAGAGAAAGTAGGACCACTAACGGCTATAAGGATTCAAATCCAAATGAACTAACCATTAGAGAAACCCCTATAAATAGATCTCTTCTACAAAAAGAAGAGTGCGGAATTCTAAGAATCAATCTAGTCAAGAAAGATCAAACCAAAGGGGAAAGTAATCATAAGAATTCATGCAAAGTACTTTATTGCAAGATCAAGAAATTTCTTCAAGTGTTCAAAAGCATTCAAAGAAAGATCAAGAATAATCATTTGAAGAAAAAACAGAGCCGTGCATTACTTTTATATCTAGAAGAAGAAGCTCAAATCACAATTGAATCATAGTTATTGATTCAAGTCTCAACTTTGATTTAATAAAAGGTTTAGACTTTAGACTGTGAAACACCAAGAAGGTGTGAAGGACAGTTGAGTGCAGTCAGGGAGACTGTGTTTGTGATGAGCTGGTGAAGAGGCAATTCAACCCTCTAAGGACCAGTGTAGCAAGCTTGGTTCAAACAGCAATCCTACATGTTGAAGACTGAAGCTAGAAGATTGTGAAACTAGGGATTAGTGAATGACAATCAAGTGTCTAGAATTTACTTTGTGTCTTGTAACTGTAAACCTCAAGAACATAGAGAATTTGCCCTCCGCATCACAGGGGAAGAGAGGACTGACAGGATTACACCACCTAGAACCTCTATAATTTTTGTTTATTTACTTTACGCATTTACTTACTGCATTTTAGTTATATTCATCTAGTTCACATACTCAGCAAACACCAGAAACTAAGTTAGCATATTAACTGATAACTCATTTTACAAAGGCTTAATTTAAACCGCTGCCAGTTAACTCAGTTAAGAATAAGTCAGTTTTGAATTATACTCAGCTAAGTTAGCTTAAATCCGCACAAGTTTTAACTGAACCTAAATCGCTTAAAATCTAGCTTTTGGTGACAAGTTTATTCACCCCCCCTAAACTTGTGTTAGCCTTTCCAAGGGACCAACATATATAATCTTCCTTTTCTTTTATATTAAATTAAGACAGTTGTACTTTTGGTTTGTAAAGAATGGTTTGTAATAGTTGATGGATATTCAACCTTGTGTATTTTTCTTGGGATTTTGGTTTTAGTTGCAGCCCCGTGTTACTTGTCGATTGTTGTAGTGATCTTTTAAAGTTTTTCCCGAGTCTTTGTTTTTGTTTTCCGCTTGTTCTCTGTTATATTGATGATGTCAGGCTTACGTATGTAATTGATTTATTTTAATTATATACGTGCCGGGCGTCCTTTTCCGGTTAATGACTGGGTATCCGAATCAGGGTCGTCACACTGTGTAAAGTTAGAAGCCCTAGAAGTGGCTATAAATATTATACCGTGTGATTGATGATGACACACGAAATACAATTGACCGAAAATTAACATTGTCGGGTCCTGACACTGTTCATGTAGGAGTCGGGGTAGAAAATAGACTTCGGGTAAGAGAGTTATGGGAAAAGGTCACAACCCAATTCCACCCTACGGAATACTGCAGTATTGACAATTTAGTGCAAAATATTTCCAAAAATTAATGAAAGAAAACACAAACACACACGTCAGAAAATAACAATGAACTAGTGGGGGCCACCGTGCGATGCACGGTGTCCCCTCAATTTTTTTATGCACCGGTTATAGTTTTTATGTCTGCAATAAATTTACTTTAGCAAAAATAAAGAAGATATCAACCTACTTCAATGCTTAGAAAAGCATTTAAACCATCCTCTAGAGGTGAAAATATGCCTGCGTCTTGCAGCAAGAAAGGTTACATGTGGGGAAAAATCACGAAGATCAAAATGCACCTTCGTGCAAAAAAGTCAAACCAGAGTTTCGTGAACCAATAAAAACTACATAATAACAAAATTAAAATTTCCCAAACTCGAATAAATGAATTGTTAGTCGTAGAATATTATTCATGTCAGACTTAACCCTAACTAATACAAATAAAATGAAATAAAAAAGAAAAGGTTCGGAAGATTTTCATTTTCTTATCTTTTATCGAACTAAATTAACCGAAGGATAAGTAAGATAAATGGGAGTTGGATCTCGATTTTTATTTTTATGTATCTTTTATGTATCATAGATCGAGTGAAGATTCTCATTCCTTGTCTAATTTTTACAATATTTTATTTTCTAGTAGTTTTTGTTGCACCGTACCAAATCATACGACTTCGTTTTACTTAACCAAAAAATTCTGAAGATCGAAATGCACCTTCGTGCACAAAAAGTCAAACCAGAGTTTCTGTGTACCAAAAGAAACTACATAATAACACAATTAAAATTTCCGAAACTCGAATCAGAGTATTGAATGTTTCAAATAAAAACCCTAGTGATAAACACGTTGATGTGATAACACCGTACCAAATCATACGACTTCGTTTTACCTAACCAAAAAAAAACTCCTGTGATCAAAACGACGTCGTTTTACTTTCCCCCCAAAAAAACCACTAAAAGACAAAATGGTAGTACAAGGATGCAAAATTAATAGTCTCATTAGTGGGGCCACGTGGCGATGCACGGTGTGCCCTCACTTTTTTATGCACCGATTATAGTTTTATGTTCGCAATAAATTTACTTTAGCAAAAAAAGAAGATATCAACCTACTTCAATGCTTAGAAATGCATTTAAACCATCCTCTAGAGGTGACAATATGCCTGCGTGTTGCAGCAAGAAAGGTTAAATGTGGGGAAAAAATGCTGAAGATCAAAATGCACCTTCGTGCAAAAAAAGTCAAACTAGAGTTTTTGTGAACCAATAAAAACTACATAATAACAAAATTAAAATTTCCCAAACTCGAATAAATGAATTGTTAGTCGTAGAATATTATTCATGTTAGACTTAACCTTAACTAATACTAATAAAAAGAAATAAAAAAGAAAAGGTTCGGAAGATTTTCATTTTCTTATCTTTTATCGAAGGATAAGTAAGATAAATGGGAGTTGTATCTCGTTTTTTATTTTTATGTATCTTTTATGTATCATAGATCGAATGAACATTCTCATTCCTTGTCAAATTTTTACAATATTTTATTTTCTAGTAGTTTTGTGGCACCGCATCAAATCATACGACTTTGTTTTACTTAACAAAAAATTCGAAGATCGAAATGCACCTTCGTGCACAAAAGTCAAACCAGAGTTTCAATTGTACCAATAGAAACTACATAATAACACAATTAAAATTTCCAAACTCGAATCAGAGAATTGAGTGATTCAAATAAAAATCCTAGTGATAAACACGTTGATGTGATAACACCGTACCAAATCATACGACTTCGTTTTACCTAAAAAAAAAAAAAAAAAAAAAAAAAAAAAGAGGGAAAAGACAAAAAATTTGGTGTAGCGACGACCAAAGCGTCGCAAAAAGCCGGACGACCAAACATGCAAATTTAATATAGTAAAAATATATAATAATACTAACATATATGATATATATACTACTAAGTATGATAAATTCAACTGCAAACACCAAGAAAGGTACCGTCAAACAAAACATTTTAATAGTGACGCAATTTTAGATATACAATTTTATATCTAGCTTGCATCGTCGAGGGAAGTTCTGCCACTCAAGAAAATGATTTTGTTCTGAATACTAAATTGGATGTATTGGTGATCGACCATCCTCTTTCTTTCTTTCTTTCTTTTTTTTTTTTAGAGGAAAATGACCTTTTTCAGTAATGTCATTGCAGGCCTTTAGTATAATTAATTTCACCTTGCCAAACATTAACTTGGAAACTCAAATCACCTATATGACTGTATTAAAATATAAGTTTGTTTAAATTTTTTGGTTTGTCTCATAATATAAATCCAAATAGAATATCAATGAAATATTATAACATTTTTCTTGTTTTACCTTTCATTTTATTGCATATATATATATATATATATATATATATATATATATATATATATATATATATATATATATATCCAATGTTCACTACTTTACAATTATTGTATTAATAATGATCAAATGATATTTTAAACTTTTATCATCAAAGTAAATTACACTTAGCTACGTTCTTAAATTGTGTGAACAATTTGATTGGACATATATTTTAGGAGAGATGAAGTATATTTTAGATATGCTAGAGTTATTCTATCAACTAATTTGAAGGGTAGGTGGGCCGTTAAACGAATAGAGCCGCTCACGAATAATCTTGTGTTCGGCTCATTAGTGTTTATAATCGTTTGTATTTTTAGCTTAATAAACTAAGTTTGAACATTAATAAAAATTGTTTCCTGAACGAACGTTAAGGTCGCGGGAGCAAATTAATTTTTCACATGGGTTGCTTAAAGTTTGTCATTTGTGCATGTCTAGTTTAGACTATAAATAAGGTTATTTGTGTTTTGTTTTAGATGCATCACTGAAATGTATTACCTGAGATAAACTCTATCGCAGATAGCGCAATGTTTGGTCTATTTAAACTTGGTGCATCGTATTACTTTTATTTTACTCCCATTTCCTTTTTTATTTTATTATTGTCATTAATGGCTAATGCTTGGAGCTTGTTTTCTTAACAAACTAGTATCGAGTGTGTTTTCCGGCAAAATAACTTGACAATTAATAACCTAGTGTTGTTTGTTTGGGATAATAAACATTTTGACAATACCTAAGTGTTATTTTTGTGAAGTTTGACCAGATTGTTAACATTTGGATGTTGTTGATTCAGATGAAGACTTCAATGTTGTCTTGCTCGGGAAGGAGAAAACATTGGAGAGATGATTGTCAAGAGACATGTTTATGTTCAGAAGATTAATACCATATTCAACTTCTTTCAATTGTTATTCTAGGCTTCCAGGAGTGCTTGGATTTGTTTGAATCTCAGAAGCTTGTTTCCATGGGAGAAATTTGTTAAGGTAAAGAGAGCTAATTCCCACATCATTTTCCTATGGCATGTTTGTAACGCAAAAATGAAATGTAATGGAATAAATTTATATGAATGGAATTAAATGAAATAGAATAAACTTATTCCATTATATATTGCGTTTAGAGAAAGAATGAAATGAATTATATAAAATGCGATACATTGAGTGATAAGTAGGGCATACTAGTGGATTTAGGTTGGGTGGGGAGGGGTGGGGAGGGGTGGGGAAGCCCTACCCCACCACACCCCATCTAACCCTACCCTACCCTATCTCACTCCACCTTATACTACCCACCACATATCTTACCCTACTCTACCCACCACGTATCTTACCATACCCTACCCACCACCACAACCTACTTTAATTACCTTACCTACCCCACCCTACCTTACCCCACCCTCACCCTATCCTACCCCACCACCTACCCAACTTCACCTCACCATCCACCTAACCTCATCTTACTTTTACCCACCACCAACAGGTTATGTTGATATTCATTTCATTCCATTCGAATCCATCCAATTTTGGAGGTCATGAAAATGGTTATTTTTCATTCCATTAGAATAAAATTTCATTCAATTCCATTATCTTGTAATCATACACAAACAATGGAACGGAATGAAAAAGCATTACATTCCATTCTATTCCTGCCAACTAAACATGCCGTTAAGGTTTAGGCATGTCTAGTTTAGACGATAAATACGACATTTCTATGTTTTGTTGGGATGCGTCAATGCGAAGTTTTTCACCCACAACCTAATGTTTGGGCTATTGTAATTTGGCTTCATAAGAGGTTTTTTTTTTTTTACATTCTTCACTATAGTTTTTGTGTTTTTGTCTTTAAGAGTTATATCTCGGATGTTGATCTCTAGCAGTAACATTTGTCATTGATACAAACTAGATGATTCATGCATAAACTGAATTTCTTCACTTCAGTTTGAGGATTTTTTGATATCTAAAAAGTTGTTTGCAATTTCCACAACCCGCAAACATATAGGTGACAAGTGTACTTGTAACCAACCAGACCAGATGATGTGATCGAAGATGAGATATTTTGGTTTGGAGATCATTTATCCCACATTGTTCCCATGGCAGATTTTCCTTAGAATTTTATTAGTATTTATTTCTTTTATTTTTATTTTTATTTCTATTAAATAACTTTGTCCCACATCGCTTTGGGAGTAGGTTGTGACTTTTATTCTAGCCTATAAAAAGGCTTTAGTTGTACTATTTGTAAGGAGACAAAATTTTTAATGATATATTATATTTGAAGTTTTTAAGCTTTGGTGAGTTTTCTCACATTGGTGCTTGGTCGATTCCGACACCGGTGTTTGGTGGATTCCAAACGGAACTTATCAAGGTTCTGAGCAGACCTTGTGGCGTTCGTATACCAAGGTTCTTAGATACGGGTTATCTAAGGGTTGAGGTCATACCAAGGTTCTTAGTTACGAGTTAGCTAATGGTCGCGGTGCTCGTTCTATTGGTGCCTTCAGTCGGTCCTTCGGCAATTTCGGATCTGATTCGACTACGGATCACATCAGTTGGTATCAGAGACTACAGTGACGGTATCAAATATCCCTTCTATTTTTTATTTTTCGTTTCTTACTTCCAGCACTTTCGTTTTGTTAGTGAGTTTTTGTCCCTTCAATCTCAAAAAAAAACCCACAAAAAAAAAATTTGCATCAGATTTTATTTTCTTAATTTTCCGCATTTTTTTCTATCCTTTTACGAAAAAAAAAATCAATTCTTTTCCAGCCTTCTGCGTTTTTGTCCTTTCATCTTCAAAACAAAAATAATTATACCTCGGCTAGAGATCCCCCCAGGCAAGCAGCCGATCTATAACCCTTTTGTTTTTATTATTTTTTCTTTTTTTTCCCTTGATTCTTGCCTTTTGTCCTTCCAATACAAAAAAATAAAAATTCCAGAAATCCTTACCCATGTGCCGCCGTAAACTTTGACTCAATATTTACCCATATACCTTCTTTTGATTGGTCATTGAACCGGAAAAAAAAAAAAAAAACAGCCAATTTGCCGAGTGTTTCACACCTTTGGTGTAATTTTAATCACACCCGTAATTTTCAGTACATCTCTCAAAAAAAAATCTTTACCAAATATTTTTGTTTGGACATTCTGGATACTTGTCATGTGCTAGTTATTAGTGAATTTCAATCTTGATTAATGTCAAAGGAGAGTCCTATAGATGCTTATTTTCGGATATTCACGGAGGCCCAAACTGCCGTGATTGATAGAAAATTTGAAGAGACGAAGACTAAGCTTCAAAGCATGTTAGGGGGAAGCAATGCTCAGTCGTCACGTGGGGGTAAAGGTAACGACTTATTTCATACTTCATGCATGCTTTATTGGAGACTATGAATGTGAGATGTGTATTGATCACGATGTAGAAGAAAATTTAATTAGTAAAGATGCGGTTAAGGAGTTAAACTTGCACACTGAAAGAATTCATCGTCCTTACTACATTGTTGAAGGAAGTCATCGGGTTAAAGTTACACGGTATGCACGGATTCCAATATCCATTGGACGTTATAAAGATATTGTATTATTTGATGTGCTGTCACTGAGTGATGTACATTTGACACTAGGGAAATCATGGCTATCTTTGCATAATGTACGTCATAATGCGTACCGGACTCGCTATTCTTTTTCTTTTCGTGGCAAGAAGCATGTAGTGGAATCCCTTCCCCCTATGAAACAATGTGATTTTCAAATAGGGGATTCTAAGGCCATGGAAATAGATAGGGGTGCGATTCCTGATGTGAACTTGGTGGAAGCAGAAAATATTGAGCCAGAATTGAAAAACGGCGAGAGTGGAGGTGTGGTGGAGCTAAAGAATGAAATGGAGTGTGATGTTGTGACGCAGACTGAGGATATCGCATTAGTGGTAGAGAAAATCGAGGCAGATGGGACAGTTGGTCCTACTTCACCGACCACTTGTTCGAGTTCTATTTCGTCTTCTTTACAGGTACATGAAGATCATCCGCTTGAGGAGCGAACTGAGCCATCTGATATACCCAATCCAACCAATATATTGCCTATGGATGTTCTTGTCCCAGTTGACATTGATGGAAAACCGAAGCACACTTTCATTGATCCTTTTGCGGTGTATTGTGCTGTTATTCCAGCTTCTAATCCCTATGCTTATATTGCTGCTCCAGAGAAAATAATTTGCATTGAGCACTCACGACATTCCTATGCATTGGTTTCCTTGGTGAGGTATTCTTCATCAGCTCGAGGTTCTAGTTATTTGAAGCCGTATTTACGCCTTGTATTTGATCCGGGCATATCATTGGTGTTCGTTGCTGGTTCGTCCTGTTGTGTACTTGTTGCTGCTTTTTATGACATCCTTTTGATTCGAGGACGAATCCTTTCTAACCAGGAGGGAATGATGTGATCTAAGATGAGATGTTTTGGTTTGGAGATCATTTATCCATCATTGTTCCCTTGGCAGATTTTCCTTATAATTTTATTAGTATTTATTTCTTTTATTTTTATTTCTATTAAATAACTTTGTCCCACATCGCTTTGGGAGTAGGTTGTGACTTTTATTCTAGCCTATAAAAAGGCTTTAGTTGTACTATTTGTAAGGAGACAAAATTTTTGATGATATATTATATTTGAAGCTTTTAAGCTTTGGTGAGTTTTCTCACGTTGGTGCTTGGTGGATTCCGACACCGGTGTTTGGTGGATTCCAAACGGAACTTATCAAGGTTCTGAGCAGACCTTATGGCGTTCTTAGATACGGGTTATCTAATGGTTGAGGTCATACCATGGTTCTTAGTTACGAGTTAGCTAAGGGTCGCGGTGCTCGTTTTAATGGTGCCTTCAGTCGGTCTTTCGGCAATTTCGGATCTGATTCGGCTACGGATCACATCACCGGATTTGCAGAACTGAGATGTATTCAAGAACCTCATCAAACCTCAGTAGGCTGTTGACTCTAGAAGAAACTCAGCTGACTTTCACAGACTGAACACACTTAGCTGACTTCACAGATTAGTTCTACCAGATTAGAGATCAAGTCACATTGCTGACAGCTCTCATCCCGAATATTTTCCATCCCAAACTTCTCCGGCTGCGAACATTTCGGGAATTGTCTCACCTTGACTATAGTCAGAAAATATTCGGGCACAAGTTGTATACCCGATGGGGATCCCGACCTATCCCGAATCAAAACAATAATAAATTTCAAATTTTATTTAATGAATATTGTATGATTACCATTAAGATTATTTGGAGATTATTTTCTTTTTCAAATTTAGAAACAATATTTTTCCCATATACCATATTTTTTCTCAATTTTGGATTGTTATTTTTTTCTCAAATATTCTCAACTTTTGTGTCAACTCAATCCTGATGAGTTTATATTTTGTTACGTGACAAATAACGTGTATATATACTCTGTTTTTAAACATAATATGCAGTCGCGGATTCAGAAAATTCGTTCAGCGGGGTCCATAAATTTTTATAAGAGTAATATTTTTTCAGCAGTATCCATAAATGTTTTTTATAAGTAAAATTTAGTTAATTTATCATTTTAGCGGTGTTCGTGTATCCATATGGGTACACGTAGATCCACCCCTGATAATAAGGCGAACCTTGAGCATTACATATTTATTTTAGCTAAATTGTGTTTATCGGTGTTATTTATTTCACAACTATCTTTTTGTTTACTTAATGAACACTTTCACTAAGTTGTCATGTCTTCATTGTTTTTTGTGAATTTTGTTTGATTTCAGTTTAATAAAATCATAAATTGAGTCAAATCCAATTGATCTTTCACCTCCAAACATTTTGGAATCATGATTGTCGGGTTCCAACACTCTTCAGGTAGGAGTCGGGGTAGAAAAGAGACTCCTGAATTTTATCGAAATGTGAATCGGGTAAGAGAGTTATGAGAAAAGGTCCCAACTCGATTCCACCCAACTGAATACCCCAATATCGACAATTTAGTGCAAAATATTTCCAAACAATTATTATAAGTAAACGCAAACACACGCGTCAGAAAATAACAATGAATAACAGCTTGTTTTTCGAATAAATTCAACTGCAAAAACCAAGAAAGTTACTTATGTAACATCAAAGAGAGCATTAAAAAAGGAAATGAAAAGAGTATTGAGTTTCATATGATAGCATTGTCGTTTAAATGTTGACATTTCTTTTTTTTAATACATTGATGTTTCCATAAATGTCATATTGCTTATCATATCTAGCTTGCATCCTCGAGGGAAGTTCTGCCGGTCAAGAAAATGATTTTGTTTTGAATACTAAATTGGATGTATTGGTGATCGACAATCCTCTTTTTATTTTTTTTTCCTTGATTTTTTTTTTTTTTTGTGGGTGAAATGACCATCCTTTTTCTGTAATCTCATTGCAGGCCTTTAGTATAATTAATTTGACCTTGCCAAATATTAACTTGGAAACTCAAATCACCTGCATGACACCGTCTTAAAATATAAGTTTATTTAGATTTTTTTGGTTTCTCTCATAATATAAATCCACATAGAATATCAATAAAATATTATAATAGGGGGAAGGGGCACAAGGACAAAAAATTTAATAAATGGGTCTGGAAGGATAATAGTAACATTTTCATGATTATAAAGGACAAAATTCACAATTGTTACTTTAAAATTGTTACTTCACGTGTTAATGTTACTTTGTGTTTCATAATTGTTACTTCATATTTACTCTATTCCACATTTGTTTACTTCGTATTTGTTACTTCATTATTGTTACTTTTGTCCTTATTAAATTACAGTTTCCTTCTATCCCGATTTTTTGATAATTTTGTCCTTCTGGACAAAAATCTAATTATAATATTTTTCTTGTTTTACCTTTCATTTATTACATATATGTATCCAATTTTCACTACTTTACAATTATTGTATTAATAACAGACAAATGATATTTTAATTGTTTATCATCAAAATAAATTACACTTAGCCATTTTCTTAAATTGTGTGAACACTTTGAATGGACATATATTTTGGGAGGGACGAAATATATTTTGGATATGCTAAGAGTTATTCTATCTTCTAATTTGAAGGGTAGGTGGGCCGTTAAACTAACAGAGCCACTCACGAATAAGCTTGTGTTCGGCTTATTAGTGTTTATAATCATTTTCATTTTTAGCTTAATAAACTAAGTTTGAACATTAATATAAATCGTTTCCTAAACGGACGTTAAGGTAGCTGGAGCGAATTAAATTTCAACATGGGTTGCTTAAAGTTTAGGCAATGTCTAGTTTAGACTATAAATAAGGTCATTTGTGTTTTGTTTTAGATGCATCAGTGAAATGTATTTCCTGAGATAAACTCTATCGTAGATAGCGCAACGTTTGGTCTATTTAAATTTGGAGCATTGTCTTACTTTTATTTTTCTCCCATTTCCTTTTGTATTTTATTATTGTCATTATTGGCTAATGCTTGGAGCTTGTTTTCTTAACAAACTAGTATCGAGTGTGTTTTCCGGAAAAATAACTTGACAAATAATAACCTAGTGTTGTTTGTTTGGGATAATAGACATTTTGACAATAACTAAGTGTTATTTTTATGAAGTTTGACCGGAGTGTTAATTTTTGGATGTTGTAGATTAAGATGAAGACTTCAATGTTGTCTTGCTCGGGAAGAGAAAATTTTAGAGAGATGATTGTCAAGAGACATGTTTATGTTCAGAAGATTAATACCATATTCAACTTCTTTCAATTGTTTTTCCAGGCTTTCAGCAGTGCTTGGATTTGTTTGAATTTCAGAAGGTTGTGGATAAGCCAAGAAGGTGAAGCACTATTATTATTTCAGAATATGAGACTTTTTCCCAGCATGAAGAAGTTTTTTTTTTGTTTTTTTTAAGGTAAGAGAGCAAAATTCCCACATCATCTTCTTATGGCATGTTTGTTATGCAAAAATGAAATGTAATGGAATAAAATCAGAGGAATCAAATGAAATTAAATGGAATAAACATATTCCAATAAACTTTTTATAAAAAATGTGACACATTAAGTGATAAGTAGGGCATAGTAGTGGATTTAGGTTGGGTGTGGTGGAATCGGGTACGGTATGGTGCACAAGGTAGGATAGAATGGAAGAAGTTGGGTTAGGTGGGGTGGAGTGGGGAAGCCCTACCCCCCAGACCAATCTAACCCTACCCTATCCTATCTCACTCCACCTTATCCTACCCACCACCTTACCGTACACTACCCACCACCCCATCTTACCCTAACCAACCCACCACCACAACCTACTTTACCTTACCCCATCTCACCATACCTTACCCCACCCTATCCTACCCCACCACCTACCCAACTTCACCCAACCTCACCTCACTACCCACCTAACCTCATCTTACTTTTACCCATCACCAACAGGTTTTGTTGATTTTCATTTCATTTGATTCCATTCAATTTTGGAGGTAATGAAAATGGTCATTTTTCATTCCATTAGAATAAAATTTCATTCAATTACATTATCTTATAATCATACAGAAACAATGGAATGAAATGAAAAACCATTCCATTTCATTCTATTCCTACCTAACAAACATGCCATTAAGGTTTAGGCATGTCTAGTTTAGACTATAAATACGGCATTTGTATGTTTTGTTGGGATGTGTCACTTAATGTAAACTTTTTCACCCACAACCTAATGTTTGGGCTATTGTAATTTGGCTTCATAAGAGGTTTTTTTTTTCTTACATTCTTCATGATAGTGATATTTGTTCCTTTTTTTCTCGTGAATGTGGGACGGTTGACCAAATCACGTAAATCTTAGTGTCTTTATATCCAATTTATTTTTCTCTTCCAATAGTAGTTTTTGTGTTTTTTTCGTTAAGAGTCATATCTCGGATGTTGACCTCTAGAATGTTTTTCATCTATACAAACGAGATGATTCACGTATAAACAAAATTTCTTCACTTCAGTTTGAGGATTTTATTGTTAGATATTTTTTCATAAATAAATATTTTAATTGTCGTTTGCATACGAGTTGCCGTACGAATTAATGTTATCGCAACGAAACGGGGTTTGTCTCGGATTTTATCTAAGCAAAACAAACAAGTAATAAAAATAATCCGGTTTACCCCAAGTGCAGGGATCGTAGTATAGCGATTAATACCGGAGTCGAATCACAGGGAATCAAGGTTGTTTATCTAGTTAATTAATTCTTTTAAATTGTCACGACACAAAACGAAACTAAAAAGTAAAACAATAAACCGGATGAGAGGTTGTCAATCCAAAGCCGGAAAGATAATTGCGAACAAAAAGTAACTCTATTCTATCTATAACCTAAAAAGAAAAATAAAATCCTAAGATAACAACGAAGAACAAGGCACAAAGATAATCTCAATTAATTTTAGCAAAGAACAAGCAATGATCCACCTATCCCGCAACCCTCAATTTCTACTCTAGATCGTTTAGTGAAGATTTAATAAAGATTGTGGTTCACCTATCAAAGGTATGAATTTCTACTCTCGTAGATAATTCGCATATTAATCTTTCATCTCTCGATCTTAAAGATTAACGCTTCCATAACAAAGGTGTAAGATTTCTCAATCTAGCAACCTAGAAATTTAACCTAGCAACTCTCGTTATTTTTAGGTTAAAAATCCCATCTTTACTACGGTGATCTAGGTCTAACAACGATTTTCATCAAACGTTAAACATCACAAAGCACCCATCTCTCGATATAAATTGCAAAATCAATACAAAACGTAATAAAGAAACAACTTTAAATAAAAACTCACAAAACCAAATCCAAAGTCGAAATCAAAACGCACGAGAATTGGCTTCACAAAGCTCGTTATAGGCTTAGCCTTAGCTCATCGTTGGAATACAAATCATATAAATAAAAAGAAGATAAAAAGATGTTTATGATGGTGGGAAAACGCTGCTAGGGCGCACCCAAGGGGCCTGGGCGGCCAGGGATCGAATTGTGTGTTTAGGGTTGGAAAAAAACGCGACTATAAATAGGTTTTTAGGTCGGTTTCAGCAAAGGCGGTGGCCGGACGCCCGTCTACAGGGCTGGACGCCCGTCCATAGTGTCAAAAAGCTTCGAGTCGGGCCGAGTCTTCTCAAACGCCCGTCCTATACATTTTCAAACGCTCGTTCACTAAAAATCTAAACATCCTGATCCAACTTCTCCTCCTGGACGCCAGTCCACTCTTCTGGACACCCGTTTGGGTAAAAATCATGCTTTCCTGAATTGAGTAGCTCTCAGTGGACGCCATCCATGCTTCGACGCTTGACCCAGGTTGGACGGATGGCAAGCGTGCGTTCGATCTTCAATATGCATCTTCCTCATTCTATTCAATCTTCAGTTAAACGTCGTTTTAGCTTCCTCCATAACATACAAGCGTACCTACAACACGACAAAAACATGCAAAATGTAAAATCATACATATTGATAGAAAACACCAATAAAACCATGTAATTAGCTCGATGTTGCACTTTAATGATTTCCATACGCATTCTCTCAATAAATCCATTAAACACCTAATTTTCTATAAAAATTAGTCAAACACGAAGGAAATTGTTACGAAATAATATCATATATATCGTAAAAATCACCGTTAACAACTCCCCCACACTTATCTTTTGCTCGTCCCGAGCAAAACAAAACAAGAAGACATAGGCTTACTCATGCAAAAATCCCATATACTCCCATATATCAAATCACTACCGGTCGACTAGCATCAAAAACATACATCCAATGTAATAAACGATTACTCAAATATGTAGTGTGTGCAAAGCCTTCTTCAACTTCCACTGGTTCCACACTTGACAATTAAATTCAAGCTAACCAACCAATACCCATTAGAGACAGATAATGAATTACCCTGACTATACATATGCCCTGCAAAACTACTCATGTCATGACTAGAGTAATACATGTGTTTTCGAAATCTTTTCAGTCGTACCCATAGGATATTCCCTACAACATATACCTTGGTCTATACTGGGGATAAGGTAGGCGATAACTAAGTCTTTCACTTATTCATACCAAATTCCTTATGTAAGTTGATTTAATTAACTTCACATATAAACACACATCAGAATGAGCTCTTGCCCGTCATAGTAGAATAGGACATTCGAGATATGACCTACCTTACTCCAATCATAAGGTAGCTTCTTCTGACTGTCGTGAGCTTTTGGTCATCATAGTGGTATAGGACATTCGTGGTACGCCCTACCTCACTCCAATCATCGACCAACTTCCGACACACCCAATTAATTCATCAATTTTTCTTAAAACAACTTTTCCAAAGCACAGTAGTTACGTTTCACTTATCACATTCAGACTTTGGTATATTCACGATACTTCCTACTTCAATTCCAACTACGCACATATTACAATTTCCATGACATTAGCACTAAGCGAACGGTCTGATAACCAGAATCAAACATCAACGGTTTAAATGGGTACAGTTTCCTAAGTTCAGCTCGTCATCGAAGAGGCTTACGTGAAAAGAATTCGAGTAAAGGCTTATTTATCAAAGGTCTATGCAAAAATACTAGTCAACCAGCACAAGTATGGGAATATAACAAGTGAGTAAGCCAAAATAAAATCATGCTCGGGACGGATTTTTTTAAAAAACATTTAAAAATTTTAAGCGTAATAAATTGAAGCACATTTGTAGGTACAAACTAACAACTTGTCTCTCCCTCACACTTAAATAACAACATGTCCTCATGTTGTGCAGAATAAGAAAAACTTAGCTGATTGTAGTTCGAATGTTGCAATTCTAGAAATGGTCGCGATCCAGATCCAAAATGCTTGAAAAAAATCAGTAGACTGTGGACCATCCACAGGAAAACTGACTTCATCTGAAAGCTCACAATTGCTATCGCAAATATCCTACACACTTGAAAAATAAAACAAAAACGTACCTCGGGGATAGGGCATAAAAAAGGGAATATAACATGTCGCAATGTAAAAATTTGATAACAAGATATATAGCACATGATATAATCGCCAGACGGAAAAAATCACCCACACAGCTTAAAACACAGAACATCTAAGCGTCAATTATAAAGCCACAGAGGCTTGACATCCGAATAGGTTCCAACATGTGCATACAGAAATATTAAACTCCAACTGAAAGTGTAAACGCATCTTACAAGATTCATCAAAAAATAGCAACGGAAAACCGACAGTAGCTTCAACTAAAGCACAGATGAATCAAAAAACGACAGTAGCTTCCGCTCATGCAAGTTACCTGGCCACAGAAACCGACTCCAAAAACCTAGACGACACAAGACAAAACTAGACCCCCTTATTCAACAAAAACAAAATAATCCAAAATAATAATAAAATAAAAAAACTATTATTATTATTGGGTTGCCTCCCAACAAGCGCCTTTCTTTAATGTCTTTGGCTAGACACACTTACGTCACTATCCATTATCAAGGAGGACTAAACCAAAGAAGGGCCTCCCTCTGCTTTTTCCTCCACATATCAGGGATATTCGCACGGATTCTAAGATATAGCATTGGAATCCTACAACCATATATGTCTTCTTAGAAAGTGATTAAACATTTCAGCGCTCAGGAAAGAAGTGTCATTCAACAACTTGTTGATTTCTTTATCAATGCTCATGACAAATCTAAGAGAATTATAGACTATTAGAGGTGCAACATCTATGTACTCGGTATGATCAACATCAACATTGCTATCCAAGGACGGATAACTAACAGTATCAGATGACTTATGATCAAGAACAATAGCGTTACCTTCCTTTTCATCTTTTTCATGGCTCATTAATGTTGAATCTGGAATTATGGCACCATTATCCTGTGAAGATGGTTCAGATTATGTGGCTTCACTCTTGTGGATCTGGAGGCTTGAACCCTCGCCGGTCTTGGATAAATCATCACCGAAACATTTGAGATCAAGACAATATGGGTTCTCAAAAGGATCACAGTTTACATCCCTACGACTCTCAACGCCGGCCTTCCGCTCAGACTCGCCATCATCTCAGTTCCCTTTCATATTCAATAACTTGGCGATCATGTGCAACTAATTCTCTCAAGTCAGTTCTCTTGCTTTCAGAGCAGGATGCACCAGTGTGCCATTTCTCCGAAACTTCCTTTCGCTCTCTATATATTTCTCTAACAAAGCTGCCATGTAAGACTCGGGCTCTGAGTGAGGAACACTTGTTGATAATTTCTTTCTTCTTGATCCCACGGAGAATAAGGATAGTTACTCCTCCCATTATTGTATGTGGATGCATAGTTAGATTGAAGTGGATTCTCATAACTTGCATCATAATTGCTATTAGTATTCCATTGGTGGGGTGAATTACCTCCATCGTGACTCGAGCCTCATAATGGTTTCCACCACAATACGAACATCTCACTTGAATGTTATTAAATCCATGTCCATAAGAATTCTCATCGGTTGAGGGTATACGAGCATCGGATCCAAAGGCAGATGAATCCATTAAACTTGACACTTCTACTTTTGGGGACCACCGAATTGAATGCCGGATCCTAAGTTCATGGCATTGTCCTCTTCTCTATCATAAGGAAGTGTGGGAGCTAGGTCAATGCCTTGGTCTTGAGCCATTTGCTCGAGCCGTCTCTCAAGATTCTTGAGTGTCCTGTTTTGCTCCTCTAATTTAGCTTCAAGATCGTCCGATTGAGAGGGCCTTGATAGTTCGAAAGTTTCGTGGGAAAGATTGGCTAGATCGACTTTGAAACATAGGATCGGACTGTTTCGATTGAACCACCGATATTGATTAGAAAAATTGATATTTTGGTTCTGATCAAGTTCGGTTTTGATAGAAATCGGATTCGACAATTGAAACATCTGTTCAAAATCGCTTAGGCGTAGAATCGATTAGTAAATCTCTTATACCATCGCCACATGAAGCATTTACTTAGCTGCGTTCGCCCACTCATAGGACATAAACGAGCAAATGTGTCCTACATTATCACAATTTTGACATGTGACTAGATTAAAATTTCCACGATTATGGGACAAAGTGTTAACTTGATACACAAAGCAGGAAAGAAGCGACATCGCCAACAAAGGCATGGCCGGTCGACAACATCTTCCACGAGCGTAACTTGTGAGTTCTCGTGGAAAAGACGGGGTCTGATTCATAGGATTAAGTGACATTTGAAGAGCTGCCATCTGCTGTTTCAGCATGGCGATCTGATCTTGCATAATCCTAGTTGATGACATTTATTTATTTTTTTTTAGAAAAGATGAAGAAACAGAAAAAGAAACGGAAACAGAAACAGAAACCTACCTACGAAAAATTTAAAACAGAAAACAATAAAACAATAAAAGGGAGAAAAACGTGTTGAAAGCTTCTGAGCCCAAAATGGAAGGGAAAACAGCAGATTTTGACCTCGAAAACGGTGCCTTTGGCCGTTTTCCACGTCGTCGGCGTCGGAACGAGCTTCCCGAATTGGGGTCCTGCGCGCCAAACCGACACCGGAGCCGAAAGTTACGGCCAAAATACTACCATGTGCCCTAACGATCCCTTTTATCCAAACTTATAACAGAAAATCGGAAAAATAAATAAACTAGACAACCATACCGATTCCCCGGCAACGGCGCTAAAAACTTGTCTCGGATTTTATCTAAGCAAAACAAACAAGTAATAAAAATAATCCGGTTTACCCCAAGTGCAGGGATCGTAGTATAGCGATTAATACCGGAGTCGAATCACATGGAATCGAGGTTGTTTATCTAGTTAATTAATTCTTCTAAATTGTCATGACACAAAACGAAACTAAAAAGGAAAACAATAAACTGGACAGAGGGTTGTCAATCCAAAACCAGGAAAGATAATTGTGAACAAAAAGTAACTCTATTCTATCTATAACCTAAAAAGAAAAATAAAATCCTAAGATAGCAACGAAGAACAAGGCACAAAGATAATCTCAATTAATTTTAACGAAGAACAAGCAATGATCCACCTATCCCGCAACCCTCAAATTCTACTCTAGATCGTTTAGTGAAGATTTAATAAAGATTTTGGTTCACCTATCAAAGGTATGAATTTCTACTCTCGTAGATAATTCGCCTATTAATCTTTCATCTCTCGATCTTAAAGATTAACGCTTCCATAACAAAGGTGTAAGATTTCTCAATCTAGCAACCTAGAAATTTAACCTAGCAACTCTCATTATTTTTAGGTTAAAAATCACATCTTTACTACGGTGATCTAGGTCTAACAACGATTTTCATCAAACGTTAAACATCACAAAGCACCCATCTCTCGATATAAATTGCAAAATCAATACAAAACGTAATAAAGAAACAACTTTAAATAAAAACTCACAAAACCAAATCCAAAGTCGAAATCAAAACGCTGCTGAGAATTGGCTTCACAAAGCTCGTTCTAGGCTTAGCCTTAGCTCATCGTTGGAATACAAATCATATAAATAAAAAGAAGATAAAAAGATGTTTATGATGGTGGGAAAACGCAGCTAGGGCGCCCCCAAGGGGCCTGGGGCGGCCAGGGATCGAATTGTGTGTTTAGGGTTGGAAAAAAACGCGACTATAAATAGGTTTTTAGGTCGGTTTCAGCAAAGTCGGTGGCCGGACGCCCGTCCATAGTGTCAAAAAGCTTCGAGTCGGGCCGAGTCTTCTCAAACGCCCGTCCTATATATTTTCAAACGCTCGTTCACTAAAAATCTGAACATCCTGATCCAACTTCTCCTCCTGGACGCCAGTCCACTCTTCTGGACGCCCGTTTGGGTAAAAATCATGCTTTCTGAATTGAGTAGCTCCGGTGGACGCTTGATCCATGCTTCGACGCCTTGACCCGAGTTGGACGGATGGCAAACGTGCATTCAGTCTTCAATATGCATCTTTGATGACGGTCAAATTATACCCGTAAATGTCATCAACATTATCCTTAAATCGAGCCAAATAATATATATTTCGTATTAAATCACTTGTTTATATTTATTATTTAATGTTAAGTGATTATTAATATGATTTTTGGTATTTAGCTATTTTTATTATTAAAGACCGATTTATTGTGCGATAATTGCTGATTTTGTAGATCGTGATAAATCGGGAAGATAAATATCACGCAATCGAGAAATCTCAAGATAATTTAGAGGAAAATCGGAGCATTAATCAAAGGATAAATTAGATCAGTTCAAAATAATGCAGTGGGGAACAAGTCAGACAAAGAGACGCGTTTAACACGTGTAAAAAAAAAGGGCTCGGTCGACCGAGTCTATCCATTCGGTCGACCGAGAGAGTCGGCTCGGTCACTTGAAGTTTATCCGGCAGAAATCGCGTGTATATCTTCTAGATCCTTCCTAGGTCGGCAAAAACCTCTATATAAGCAGCAGCTACAAAATTTGTAAAAACACACCAACAGACACCTTAGACATACATACAATACCTTATACCTTTTTATCAATTACATTCATAGCTTTGGTACGTTACAATGTAGTCATCTCAAATAGATTTATTATGGTCGCAAATATGTAAGCCTTTAATTTTCTCGTTGTTTATCTTTGAAGAATTAATTCCCCAATTATGCTTTATCGTTTGAGTTAGTTAATCATAGCTAGATGATGTAGATCTAGGCTATGACGTCGGGAAGGTGGCGATACCTTGTCTATGAGGATCCCATAACCTACGTCATACACTTAGTATTTATTCATGAATCTACTTGATTTAATTAATGCGTATCTATGTTAGTTTTATATGAGTCTTGTGTGCGAGTTATTGTTTAACTGCTCATTTCGTATGATGGAACGCATGAGAGATATATTCTAAGATGTAGTCTGGGACGAAATCGATTCGAGTGACCGAATAAGTTCATTCGGTCGACCGAGCCTATTCACTCGGTCGACCGAGCCCCTGTCATCTGTTAATTACGCCACGTCTTTATGGTTAGGTTAACCTATTTGAATTTATTATCTCAGTAGGTATGGCTATGGCTACGTTACTCGCTTAGTTTAATTAAAATGTGTAAAAAGGAAATACCAATATAAAACTCTTAGGTAGGCTTATGAATTGCTCTTCACGGACGTTCAGCGTTATCTAGGTAGGTTTATATTTGGGGATTGCTAGCACCTTATTATACATACGTCGTAGATTAGCATGAGACTATAACTTGGCAATTGCTAGTTGGACGAGAGCTTGAGTAATCGCTTAGGAAGTACGCCTAACCATAGGAATGTTGCCTAGACGAGGTGTACGATTTATATCGGCATCCTTAGTGTCGTAAGCGTGCAAGTTATATGAGATGGATACCCAACAGGTGAAGTCACGTAATGTAGCAGAGTGATCTAGCAACCTAACCGGTGCTAAGTCAAGTTAAAGAGGATGACTCCCGTAGCCAATCTAAGATAGATACAAACGGATTGACAGTTAATAAGTTCAGTTTATTATATAAATTATCTAGGTCCAAACGATAAAGACTATAATTGGGGAGGTTAATTACGTTGTGTCGAGTCGTGTCTTTACCTTTCTTGTTTTATGTTGGTCGTAGACCGCCTGTATGTCCTTGACATGTTTAATTAGTTGTTTGTATATAAGATGATCCACAATTGGTTCCCTGTGGGATCGACCTTGAATCACTATAGCTATACTACGATGGGCCTAGTCCTCTTGCTAGTATTGGTTTATGGTGGTCAAGTATATTATAACCTGATTGACCCCGATCAAGTTTTTGGCGCCGTTGCCGGGGAACCAACGGTCAATTTTATATATAAATAATTTTCTTATTCATGTCGAGTTTTCCGTTTTAGAGTGCATTTTTGAGTCCTCTCGTTGTCTCGCTATGTGTAAAAATTCCGAATCCTTATAAATTGGTTTCGCTCCCGGCGATGAGATGCCTCTCGTTGCCGCGAGCCTGGTTCAATTTTACGGGACTTCGCGTGTGTTTTATCCTCAGATGTTTAATCCGTAGAGTCTCGATAGCAAAGCATGGGAAACCATGTTAAAATCGATCCACGGTCCTGCTTTTGTTTTCTTCATTTGCGAAACCAGGAAGCAATAATCTGAGTCAAGTAATTTTTCGTGGGCGCTGAGAAAATAACCCAGCAAACATGTGGAGCTACGAATCTAAGATGGGAAAAGCGATGGAAGCAATACCTTTAAAGCACCAAGATGGCTCCGAAAAAATTTTAAAGGCTTAAATTCTTCGCGGTACAATGTTGAAGGCAAGGTACTACCCTTTTTTTTTGCTTATGTTTTACTACCTTTTGGTTTTTTGAGCATAAGTTAGCCTATACATGAACCTTAGTATGAATCTTAGCCCGGAGTTGGTTTGTAAGATTAATTTTATTAGTGTCAAAGGTTCTCCCCCAAATCTGTCTCATCTAGAGGGTGTAGGGAAACATGTAGTCATTGAAATGAAGCAGTGAATAAAGAGTTCCTCGTAGTTCTGTCAAAATCTCATTGTCCTATGCATGAGATTGCTTCTACTGGCCATGAGAGCAACAATTGATGTAGTTTTTAACAATTCTCAATCTAAAGAAGACGTTGAGTTTTGAGAGAGCATAATGAAGCAGCATTATAGAGGATGTGATTAAAATGGGTCCCTAGGACTAAATCTCCTTAGAATTCACTAATTCCTAAAACGAGAGCCGAGGTAAGAGCTTTGGATAAATGGTATGGATAAATGTCGTTTCCTAGGTCTCACAACCAAGGGAAGGGTATTAATCCGCAAAAGCAACAAGCACACCTCTTATAGTGCGCGAAGGGTCAAAGTCTGGCGATCCAAGAATGATAACTGACAAGGATAATTTTTGGAAAGTCGAGTGAGGACTTTAAACTCCAAACTACTTCTTTAAAACCCTTAGGATTTCCTTTTTAGGATTTTAGGTTTTTCTTTCTTTGAGTCCAATAAAAGTAACGTGACATATGTTGAGTTTTTTTATTTTGCCGTGTTCTGATGGCCATTGGGCTAAGGATGTGCAAAACTTTTTTTTACTCAATATAGGCCACGTGAAATAGAGTTCCGTAGGAGAGTCAAGAAATTGCTAAAGAAAAGGAAATTTAGCAAACAACCTTAAGATGGAAGCATTAAGAGAGCTTGAGAATTATTGAAAATGTAATGAGAGAATGATTGGTGTGAACAAGAACAATCTTGGTCAAATTCTAAAACTTTTAGGTGATCCAAGTGAAAATCCAAAGTGATGTGCAATTCATTCTGCAATTATCCTTATCTTTCCCTTTACACTTTTTCACCTTCAAACGTTTCGATCCTCTCACCAATCTGCCCCGACAATTCACATTTCTAACCATTCTTTCATCGCCTCTCTTTCTTTCCATCCGTTTTACCCTCCTTATGTGTATCTTTTTCTCAACCCATTATACTCTCTACCTCCATCTTGTTCACAAAATACCTTTGTGTTGCGGAATTCGAAATATTGCTGAGCTTTAATGATTATCTTTTATCATTTTGATTTTCATGACCCTTTGATTTTCACACTTTTCCGTCTATTCCGGCATTTCTAGATGATAAGTTTTGTTCTACATTATCATACTGATCCGACCTTGTTGATGACGGTTTTGACTTTTACGTGATACATTGGGTTATTTGTAATTTCGAGGAGTAGCTACATCTCACTAAGTTGTTGATATCCAATGCAAGCGAGAAGTTTCTGCGCTAAGTATCTAATTTTATCTTTGTCCTATAGGTCGCATTGAATCTGTTATACCTTACCGAGTTTCTCTTTTATGCTGGATTGAATACCTTTTTGTTCCAGTCAACCTCGTGTTTTCCCACATGGGGTACTGCTTTTTGATCTTTGTCTTATCCACCCGGTTTTTAGATGAAGACTACCATCTTTGGTTGCTTGTTTATTTTTCTTTCTATTTAGTATTTTTCTTGTCTTTGGTTGTATAAAATAAAGTGGCTTAAAATGTTTTTCGGTATTCATACCTAATTACTGCCACATTATTCTATAACTTCCATAGACATGGTGTTATTAACGGTTTCGTGGAGTTTGTCGGCTTATACAGGTTTTCACTTGCTTCTCCACAACGTGCTGACATTTACTCCGATATTGCTCATTTACTTGAGAGCCGTTTCCAGAGCTAAGTCTTTTTCTTAAATTCTCATTTATTTTTGTCATTGAGGACAATGCCATGTTTAAGTGGGGGGTAGGAGACTTAGCTATGTTATGTTATGATTGAAATTTGAATGAAACGGTAGAAAATTTGAAAATTTGAATACATACCATATTATTTATCTCGTACCCTTAGAATTGTGAGTTCCTAGCTAAGAATTGATAGGATATAAACCAAGTTTCATGAGTACGTGATCGTTTTATACTTATGTTAAGTAAATTTAAGGATATTCATGCCCGTTTTGCGAGTAGTTATTTATTATTCAATTACTCAACTTTGTGAATCGAGTATACGCGCAAATCATAATAATCAAGAAATTATGTGTACATTGCATAGATGATTGGTTATGTGAACTTAGTATCAATATCTATCTCTTTGATGCATTCTTATCTTTTAGCCATTAAAGCAGAGTAATAAGCTTGAGACGTACCTGTGTTTTAGAAAAATGTTAGACACTGGGCTTGTAGTGACATTACCAAAGTAGCCCCGCGCTTGTGGTAATATTCAATGCTATACATGATCTAAGATAGGGGGATACTCTAAAAAAATTTCTTCCTTGAGATTGATAGTATTTGAAAAATATGAAGAATTGAAGAAATTCAACTTTTAAGAGGCTTTGAGTAGTACTCGGTCTCCAAGTCCAAAATCCCTATAGATACGCTCTTGCTTATTGCTCTAGTGCTCTAACCATCATGAGGCATAAGAAGTATGAATGCCTGAGGTTGGTAGGTTGAGATTGCGAAGTTAGCATAAACTCTACTCTTGCCACGAATATATAAAACTAAATCCACATGCACACATCACTTCGATTCATAGTAAGTAGTGAATAATGGATATCTTATGAGCATGACTAGTATGAGTTGACTTGAGTTTCTTGTGTAAGTATGATTTGACCATAGAAAATGTTGTCTTGGGGAATGACTTATTGATGCTTTGTTCGGGACGATCAAAGTCTAAGTGTGGGGTAGTTGATGACGGTCAAATTATACCCGTAAATGTCATCAACATTATCCTTAAATCGAGCCAAATAATATATATTTCGTATTAAATTACTTGTTTATATTTATTATTTAATGTTAAGTGATTATTAATATGATTTTTGGTATTTAGCTATTTTTATTATTAAAGACCGATTTATTGTGCGATAATTGCTGATTTTGTAGATCGTGATAAATCGGGAAGATAAATATCGCGCAATCGAGAAATCTCAAGATAATGAAGAGGAAAATCGGAGCATTAATCAAAGGATAAATCGGATCGATTCAAAATAATGCGTTGGGAACAAGTCGGACAAAGAGACGCGTTTAACACGCGTGTAAAAAAAAGGGCTCGGTCGACCGAGCCTATCCATTCGATCGACCGAGAGAGTCGGCTCGGTCACTTGAAGTTTATCCGCGTAAATCGCGTGTATATCTTCTAGATCCTTCCTAGGTCGGCAAAAACCCCTATATAAGCAAAGCAGACTACTTAAATTTGTAAAACACACCAACAGACACCTTAGACATACATACAATACATTATACCTTTTATCAATTACATTCATAGCTTTGATACGTTACAATGTAGTCGTCTCAAATAGCTTTATTATGGTTTGCAAATATGTAAGCCTTTAATTTTCTGTTGTTTTTCTTTCAGTAATTAATTCCCCAATTATGCTTTATCGTTTGAGTTAGTTAATCATAGCTAGATGATGTAGATCTAGGCTATGACGTCGGGAAGGTGGCGATACCTTGTCTATGAGGATCCCATAACCTACGTCATACACTTAGTATTTATTCATGAATCTACTTGATTTAATTAATGCGTATCTATGTTAGTTTATATGAGTATTGTCAGCGAGTCTTGTTTGTCTGCATTCGTATGATGAAACATTTGAGAGATATATTCTAAGATGTAGTCTGGGGACGAAATCGATTCGGGTGACCGAATAAGTTCATTCGGTCGACCGAGCCTATTCACTCGGTCGACCAAGCCCCTTTCATCACATTAATTACGCCACGTCTTTATGGTTAGGTTAACCTAGTTGAATTTATTATCTCAAGCAGGTATGGCTACGCCACGTTACTCGCTTATTTTAATTAAAATGTGTAAAAGGAAATACCAATATAAAACTCTTAGGTAGGCTTATGAATTGCTCTTCACGGACGTTCGCATTATCTCACGTAGGTTTATATTTGGGGATTGCTAGCACTGATTATACATGCATCGTCGAGATTAGCATGAGACTATAACTTTGGTAATTGCTAGTTGGACGAGAGCTTGAGTAATCGCTAGGAAGTACGCCTAACCATAGGAATGTTGCCTAGACGAGGTGTACGATTAATATCGGCATCCTTAGTGTCGTAAAGCGTGCAAGTTATATGAGATGGATACCCAAAAGGTGAAGTCACGTAATGTAGCACGTTGATCTCAGCAACTAACCGGTGCTAAGTCAAGTTAAAGAGGATGACTCCCGTAGCCAATCTAAGATAGATACAAACGGATTGTGAGTTAATAAGTTCGAGTTTATTATATAAATTATCTAGGTCCAAACGATAAAGACTATAATGGGGAGGTTAATTACGTTGTGTCGAGTCGTGTCTTTACCTTTCTTGTTTTATGTTGGTCGTAGACCGCCTTTATGTTCTTGACATGTTTAATTAGTTGTTTGTATATAAGATGATCCACAATTGGTTCCATGTGGGATCGACCTTGATTCACTATAGCTATACTACGATGGGCCTAGTCCTCTTGCTAGTATTGGTTTATGGTGGTCAAGTATATTATAACCTGATTGACCCCGATCAATCTTCCTCATTCTATTCAATCTTCAGTTAAACGTCGTTTTAGCTTCCTCCATAACATACAAGCGTACCTACAACACGACAAAAACATGCAAAATGTAAAATCATACATATTGAATAAAACACCAATAAAACCACGTAATTAGCTCGATTTTGCACTTTAATGATTTCCATACGCATTCTCTCAATAAATCCATTAAACACCTAATTTTCTATAAAAATTAGTAAAACACGAAGGAAATTGTTACGAAATAATATCATATATATCGTAAAAATCACCGTTAACAGGGTTCGACCTGCATGAGTTCGAAGTTGTTGTACGAATTATTGTTAGATACATGCATGAGTTCATGAACAGATTCATGTATTTTCCGATTCATGCATTTGCGAAATCATGCATCAGTTCGAAGAGATACACCTCATGAATCCATGAGTTGCAATATTTGGCCGAACTGAAATGACCCTTACCCTTACGTGTAGGATTACCTCTTTTCTTGGAAAGGTACTTCGGCCTATAAAAGGCACATCCATGCAAACAATTTCATTCTCAAGTTTTACAGCATCATTATTAATTTTCAGAGTGTCCTCGGGTTTGATTCAAACAAGTCACTGTTTGAATCAAACACCTCCATTGTATCCTAAGACAGATTTTCGTTTGATCCCTAAGTGACAATTGCGTGAGACGAAATATCTCTTTAAAGACCGCTTTTTTTTCCCTTGGAGTTCTTCTATTCTGTCAAATCCTAGGTATCAATTTTTACCAACACTTTAAAGACAACGTTTTACGTGCCTTGGAGTTCTTCATATTCTGTCACATCCTAAGTATCAATTTTTCCCAACATTTATGATATCTAATATGTTGTATGCAATTTCCACAACCCGTAAACAGATAAGTGACAAGTGTACTGTAACACTCATGTCCCGGATACCGAGTCTTTATCCGGAAAAAAAATGTTCGTCACGTGACATTCAAAGAAAACCATAAATTTCACGTAAGTCTTACGTCATATCAGAATAATTAAGGTTCGTGCGGAAGAAAACAAGCAGAAGACTTGGGAAAATAGACCATCGGGGTCTTTCATACAACACCAACCCAAAATAACATCATTGTTGTCAAACTAGAATTATAAATGACCAGTAACAAATACTATCATCCATTGTAACTCAACACAACCAAAAAAGAAACTACTAACTACCAGGCATTCAAGCCTTATTCAAGAATAACTACTAAAACATAGAATGAAGCTCCATAGCTCCATCCTAAGTAATCACTCAAAGCTTTTCATCAAACAATGCATGTACCTGCATACCTTCTAATTCTAAAAAAAGAGTTAGCACTAGCTAGATGCTCAATAAAGAGAAAGAATATCAAAAAAGAGATTCATGTTTGTAAATGTCGGGAGACATGACATGAATTCACTTCATCCAGTTACAAAACAGTTGAAAGGCCTAACTTGAAATATAAGAAAGTTCACTTTAAATCCAATCATTAACAATACATGAGAAAACATGCCTATTAACTACATTTAGTTCATATTGCACGTACTTGTTCGTTTCCAATAAACTTACTTACCTTGACTAATTTGTTGATCAAACTTATGTAAGCTACTTACTAGTCAATACTTCACTTGTCTTTTATCTATTACATGTTCGTGTCATGTCTACCATGTGTTAGGAAATCACTAGTTTAACGCAGCGGAATTTAAAATTTTGATTTCCTTTTCTAGATCGTTCTTCGTTTAATGCAATAAACATGTTAAGTAGTTTGACGGTTATACCTTAGATGATCTACAAGATCGTCGCTTTGACCGCCAACGAGAGTAGTTCAACGCGCAAGCCGTCCACGCGTCCGGCCTCTATCGCTAATCCACACGAACCCTCACCGAATCCTCCTTGGATTGCTATCGGAAAAACTCCGGTCGCTAGATCGACCTTTTCTTCCTCACAAACTCACTATGGAGAGCTCTCTATTTTACACAAGAATTATGAACCCTTGCAATTGTGTTGTACAAAAGAGCTTGACACCCACTTCCTTTTATAGAGCAAGTGGCGCCCATATGTAGTGTGGAGGAGAAGAAAACATTTTCCCAATAAAATAAGGAAAATCAATTAGATTGATTTATCTCTTTAATTATAATATTTTGTCAATATCATATATTGATTATAATTATCTTATTACCATAAATCTATTTTTCCAAAATCAATTAATATCCTATATTAATATTATGGCAATATTTATTAATTAAAGTGCACAATCCAAGTGTATCTCATACACTCAAAAGTGGCGCCCTTTAGTCAATAAATTGACTTCCGAATATTCTTTAATTAATATAATTTATATATAATTAATATCTTGTATTTTATTTATTCATAATAAATAAATACCACCATATTAATTTACCACTATAACCTTTATAGTCTGAGATAAACTTTCCTTATTTGGTTATCAACTATAACCGCATTTTAATCCGACTCGATGTTCATATGTGTGTGACCCGATAGGCTTCCGAATATGTTGGCCGTAGACACAAAGTGCAATTTACCAAAATGCCCTTTATACCTAACGATCACGGGATAGCGTCTAGCAACACACCGTGACCCCAATTATCGGAAGAGTCAAAAGCAATGACTACTACCTTTCATGTGAAAGCGATTACCGTGTAACTTACAATCCTATCGCTATAATAATATCCATACGATCGTATCTCGAGTGTCAATACATTGACGATCGTATCTTATAATCTGGATATCATGCTCTCTCGGAATAACACATTTACTCCCACTTTGCAAAGATTCTCGAGAGCTAGACATTCCTTATAAGAAGGCCATTTCGGATATTCAATCCCAATCATAGGATACGCGATTCCCGGACGACCAATCATGTATACTCCGCATGCTTCAATATCATACCCAATCACTACCGCATGATCGCCCGTGGTTAGGAGAAATCTCAATAGTGTCAAAGCATGACAATCCACACCGTGATGCCATGAAGACTCCGGTCAAAAGGATAATTACACAACCGCCACATAGTGTGACACTTAATGTAAGTGGGTCAGTCTAACGTACGCATTCTCTAATACACGTCCACGTCATACCCAAGTGTCCCTACACTTCGATAGAGCGAGATCTATCCTACCTTCTAAAAGATAGAAGACATCCAATACGTGCTAGTCCGATTATATCATCAATGTCCCATTTGATAATATGTAAGACTAGAGACATTTAAGTACCAACCTTGTTATAGTGATTAGAGATCTCATCAACCATAATCACTATCATGGTTTCTCTATCATGATCGATACTAGGACGTTACTATATATATACAACAAATAATATGAAGACAAACAATATATAATAACATAAGTGCTTTTATTAATCATAATAAAGTTATTACATGAACTAAATAGATCAGTAAATGACCCGACCGGTCGGATCCGGTCCGACCCGATTGGGTTTAGGACACCTTTCCAACAATCTCCCACTTGGCCTAAAGCCAATCACCCATATGCCTAAGCCCTGCAAGTGAACATGTTTCTCATGCTTAGCTTGAGACAATGCCTTAGTTAACGGATCGGCTATGTTATCATCCGTGTGGACTTTCTCTATCTTTACATCTCCTCTATCTACTATCTCTAATCAAGTGATAGCGCCAGTAGCACATGTTTGGACTTCGATGAGACCTTGGTTCCTTTGATCGAGATATCGCTCCATTATTATCACAAGATCAGAGGCTTTGGACCTTCAATGGAGGAACCACACCAAGTTCGATGAATGAACTTCTTCATCCAAACTGCTTCTTTTGCCGCCTCCGAGGCTGCTATGTATTCGGCTTCCGTTGTAGAGTCCGCAGTAGTCTCCTGCTTGGAACTCTTCCAGCTCACTGCTCCGCCGTTAAGCGTGAAAACAAATCCAGATTGCGACTTAAAATCGTCCTTGTCAGTTTGGAAACTGGCATCTGTGTAACCTCGTAATACTAAATCATCGTTCCCGAAAACCAGGAACATATCCCTAGTACGTCTCAAGTACTTAAGGATATTCTTGACAGCAATCCAGTGACCATCACCTGGATTGGACTGGTACCTACTAGTCATACTAAGAGGGTACGAGACGTCCGGTCTTGTGCATAACATGGCATACATGATGGACCCGATTGCCGAAGCATAAGGGACTTTACTCATTTGTGCCCTTTCCTCCTCTGTCTTAGGACTCATTCCCTTTGTGATGTAGACCCCATGTGACATGGGCAAAGGCAATCCTTTCTTGGATCGCTCCATGTCGAATCTCTTCAAGATCTTGTCTATGTAGGTGGATTGTGATGAGACCAAGCAACCTTTTAGATCTATCTCTATAGATCTTTATTCCCTGCAATATAGGTTGCCTCACCCAAGTCCTTCATTGAGAAGTTCTTGGATAACCAAGCTTTGATTGATTGTAACATAGGCACATCATTCCCTATGAGCGATATGTCATCCACATAAAGCACTAAGAACACAATGGCACTCCCACTAACCTTCTTGTAAACACAGGCTCATCTTCGTTCTTGATGAAATCAAACTGTTTGATTATCTCATCAAAGCGAAGATTCCAACTCGAGAAGCTTGCTTTAATCCATAAATGGATCTTTGCGGTTTACACACCATCCTGGCGTCATTGGTTGTGAAACCTCAGCCGTGTCATATACACTTCCTCAGACAGGTTCCCGTTAAGGAAAATTTGTTTTCACATCCATCCGCGATTTTCGTAATCATGGTATCTTTGCAATAGCAAGCAAAATTCTAATGGATTTTAACATGGCAACAAAGTAGAAGGTTTCATCATAGTCAACTCCTTGTCTTTGCTTATAACCTTTGCCACCAACCTAGCCTTGTAGGTGGTCACATTATCGTCCATGTCGGTCTTTCTCTTAAAGACCCATTTACACCCTATGGGAACTATTCCTTCAGGCGGATCAACTAAGTTCCAAACTTGGTTGTCTTTCATGGATTCCATTTCAGAATTCATGGCTTCTAGCCATTTCTCTTTGTCATGCCTTAATAGCACTTCCTCATAAGTTCTAGGGTCCTCATCTTCCATGAGATACATGCCAGTGTACCTTTCGGGTTCACGGCGTGCTCCTCGTGGATCTTCGAGGTGCTAGTGTGTCCACGGTAGAGGTGGTGTCACATCTGTTTGTGGCAAGTCCTCTACTTCCATCAACCGACTATTATCCGTAAGTGGTTCTCGAATTTCTTCAAGATCAATTTTACTCCCACCGACCCTATCCGAATAAACTCTTTCTCCGAAAGTGGCGACCCCGGCAACAAACACCTTTTGTTCCTCGGGATGGTAAAATTGGTACCCTTTGGTTTCTCCCTAGGATATCCCACAAATAGACATTTGTCAGACCTGGGCTCTAATTTGTCAGGCATCATCCGCTTCACGTAAGTCGGACAACCCCAAGGTTTTAGATGACCTAGGCTCGGTTTTCTCTTAGTCCATACCTCGTATGGCGTAGAGTCAACCGTCTTTGATGGAACTCGGTTCAGTGTATAGGATGCGGTTTCTAGAGCATACCCCCAAAATGATTTTGGAAGAACTGCGTAGCTCATCATGGATCGCACCATGTCCAACAAGGTGCGGTTCCTCCTCTCAGACACGCCATTCATCTGTGGCGCCCGGGAGGAGTCCATTGAGTAGAATCCCATTCTCCTTCAAATAATCTTGAAACTCTCCATCTAGGTATTCTCCGCCTCGATCGGATCGAAGTGTTTTGATTTCTTTACCTAGTTGTTTCTCCACCTCACTTCTGAATTCCTTGAACTTTTCGAAGGCTTCAGATTTAAACTTCATTAAGTATATATAACCATAGCGAGAATGGTCATCAGTGAAGGTGATAAAATAAGAGTATCCTCCTTTGGCTTGAATTGACATTGGGCCACACACATCAGTATGTATGAGCTCAAGCAATTCATTGGATCTTATCCCTTTGCCCATTGAAAGGTGACTTTGTCATCTTGCCAAGTAAACAAGCTTCAGCATGTATCAAGCGATTCGTAATCGAATTGATCCAACATTCCATCTTTATGGAGTTTGGAAATGCGATTCTTATTTATATGGCCAAGTCTACAATGCCATAAGTAGGATTCATTCAAGTCATTTGTTTTGGCTTTCTTGTTATTTATATTAAGAACGTCAACATTCATATCTAATATATAGAGACCATTGCTAAGTATGCCAGTACCATAAAAGATTCCATCACGTGAAAAAGAACAACATTTATTCTCAAACGTAAAAGAAAATCCATCAACATCTAATGCAGAAATAGAAATAATGCTCTTCGTAAGAGCGGGAACAAAATAACAGTTATTAAGTTCTAGTACTAGCCCACTGGGCAATGAAAGAAAATAAACTCCTACGGCCAGCGCGGCAACACTTGCTCCATTTCCAACGCGTAGGTCCACCTCTCCTTTCCTCAGATCTCTAGTTCTTCTTAGTGCCCTGCATATTCAGTACAAATATGAGAACCACAACGAGATCTAATACCCGGTGGTTAGACTTAGAAGAAGTAATGTTGATCTCAATCATAAATATACCTGAAGTCGAAGCATCAGAATGCTTCTTCTTGGTACTCAAGAAGCCCTTGCAGTTTCTCCTCCAATGTCCGGTCTCACCGCAATGGAAGCAAGCATCCTTGGATTTGTCTTTTGCTATCTTAGGCGTTGGCTTAGGTGCAGCCTTCGCTTTCTTGGACTTTTCTCGGGCTTTTGCCTTGCCCTTGCTTGAAGTGACCGGCCAACACTTGCTTTCCTTCCCTACGGTGCCTTGGCAATATTTTCAACATGTTCAATAACTCCGCTAGGAGCAATCTATCTTGTTCATGTGATAGTTCATCACAAAGCTGCGAGAATGAATGAGTCGGTAGAGATTGCGAGAATCAAGTCAATACTCAACTCGTTCCAACTTGTGGCCCGGCTTCCCAAGCCTCTATGTACCCGATCATTTTAAGCACGTGTGACCCCACGGCGATCCCGGATGCCATCTTACAACTAAACAGGGGCCTTGAGACCTCGTACTCTCAAGACGAGGCGAGAAGCATAAAGCTCCTTCAGGTGGACCATGATAGAGTAGGCGTCCATGGACTCATGTTGCTTCTGCAGATTCAGTGTCATAGAAGCAAGCATGATACATGTAGCATCGATCTTGTCGAGCGAGTGCTTGTTGTACTTCTCGACAACATCTGCGGCCGAACCCCTCAATGAGCTTTTCTCGGTAGGGCCTCGCCCAAGACATAGCCAATCTTCTCGTGCCTCAAAAGCGATTTTGAGGTTTCTTTCCCAATCGAGAAAATTAGTTTCGTCAAGCTTGTTATCGATGATAAAACGAAGGTTCAATTTGTTTGACATTTTCTACAACAATAAATAAAAGATAGAATAAGTAAAAGCTCATGTATAAAAAACCCTAAATTTGCACTTAATGAATCTATAAGGTTTTTACTCCCACTAGCCAACTATTCCTATTGGCTTTCAAGAAAATAATTCCTTTAGTGGGCAAGATCCCATCGAACTACCCCGACCCCAACTTTGGGTGATGGGCGAAAATAATTAAACAATTGGACAATGATTTGTCGATCGTATCTTATACGATTCTTGTTGTTTGACCACCAACTCTTTGACAATATTTCATCTTATGAAATTAGCCAAACCCTTGCCTCTAAAATCCAAACGACCCGCTTTGGGGTGGTGGCGAGAGAATTCTTAGTCGAGTCTTAACCCCAATATTCATGAGATCTCTTTCGATCATATCTCAATAACGACGATATACCCGAGGTAGGTCAACCCCCGCTTTGGCTGGTGAGTTGGGTCCGAACAAGGGCTCTTCACCGTCGTTATAATATGGGGAGGCAATTCCGACTTGATTTTTGATGTGGGAATAATTTTAAATTAATTCACTTAATTAATTTGGTTTAATTATGGTCTCATCTACTATGTGCATATTACTACGATATCATATAAAGTAAAACATACACAACATTCCGCGCATAAAATAACCGGTATGATCATGGACTTTTTCCTAAGTGCGGTTTCGAATACAAACCGAGCGAAACCGCTGGTCACAAACTAAGGGTATCTGCAACCGCCAATAGGATCTTTATTCTTTGTCGCCCAATGGGTTCTTTATCTCTCCTTGGTGTTGAACTTCTTGCTCCATTCTTGTTACATAATAAATAATTACACCCGCCGCACTTTGCAGGGGACTCGAGGAATGGGATAAATGCAAAAGTAAACTAGGTCACGTTCTTCATAACGGCCTAGGACAATTTTCAAAAACCAACATAAAGAAAACATTCCCATCTATCCTATTAATTGAGTCCATGATCAATCGGGTCCATATAATCACATTATATCTACACATCTAATCCATACAATTTTATCTTATGAAAAGATTAAATTCTAATTTTAACTACTACTACTCATGCGTCTTTATTTTATCACATCAAGTAATTAAATAACTTTTAATTAATTATATGATTTAACCAAAATTAAAATTAACATTTAATTTTAATCGATTTCAATTTTAATTAAATTTGAACTATTCAAAATAAAATTAAAATTATAAAGTCTCTATTTGTTTCATTTCCAAAACTAAATTTAGCTTAGGCACGCCCACTTTCCAAAATCAAAATTTTGGAAGTGGCTGGCTGCTAAGCTATTCCAAATCAAATATTTGGAAAGGGCACAGCCTACTCCAAATCAAATATTTGGAAAGGCCAAATTATTTTAGTTCAGGCTCGCCACTTTCCAAAATCAAAATTTTGGAAGTGGCTCAGGCTAAGCCTATTCCAAATCAAATATTTGGAAAGGGCCAGGCTATTCCAAATCAAATATTTGGAAAGGCCAAATAATTTTAGTTTAGGCACTGGCCACTTTCCAAAATCAAAATTTTGGAAGTGGAACCAGCTCAGCCTATTCCAAATCAAATATTTGGAAAGGGCTCAGCCTATTCCAAATCAAAATTTGGAAAGGCCAATGTCCCATATGGTTTCCCGATGGTCCAAACTATTTGAACCATTGGTTGGCCATATGACACAACTAAACAAACGAGATATCTATGCACAATAAAATATCACAAAGCGAAAAGGTTGATCTCCCCAAAGGAAGAGGAGAGCCGGACGGACGACGACAAGAAGGCCACGCCCGCCGCCGCCCGCCGCCGCCGAGGATGGGGCGCCGCTTGATCGGCCGACCCCCATGAACCCTATATTTTTTTTTTTGTTTTAACGTTTCGCGATTTAAATCTTGCATCTATCGATTAAATACTACGCATTTAAATTATGCTTATTGCTTAAGCTCGAAGTCTGTCTCTGATACCACTGTTAGGAAATCACTAGTTTAACGCAACGGAATTTAAAATTTTGATTTCCTTTTCTAGATCGTTCTTCGTTTAATGCAATAAACATGTTAAGTAGTTTGACGGTTATACCTTAGATGATCTACAAGATCGTCGCTTTGACCGCCAACGGAGAGTAGTTCAATGCGCAAGCCGTCCACGCGTCCGGCCTCTATCGCTAATCCACACGAACCCCTCGCCGGAATCCTCCTTGGATTGCTATCGGAAAAACTCCGGCTGCTAGACCGGACCTTTTCTTCCCTCACAAACTCACTATGGAGAGCTCTCTATTTTACACAAGAATTATGAACCCTTGCAATTGTGTTGTACAAAAGAGCTTGACACCCACTTCCTTTTTATAGAGCAAGTGGCGCCTACATGTATGTAGTGTGGAGGAGAAGAAAACCTTTTCCCAATAAAATAAGGAAAATCAATTAGATTGATTTATCTCTTTAATTATAATATTTTGTCAATATCATATATTGATTATAATTATCTTATTACCATAAATCTATTTTTCCAAAATCAATTAATATCCTATATTAATATTATGGCAATATTTATTAATTAAAGTGCACAATCCAAGTGTATATCTCATACACTCAAAAGTGGCGCCCTTTAGTCAATAAATTGACTTCGGAATATTCTTTAATTAATATAATTTATATATAATTAATATCTTGTATTTTATTTATTCATAATAAATAAATACCACCATATTAATTTACCACTATAACCTTTATAGTCAGAGATAAA
This sequence comes from Gentiana macrophylla, assembly GCA_026214975.1. Classification (NCBI taxonomy): domain Eukaryota; kingdom Viridiplantae; phylum Streptophyta; class Magnoliopsida; order Gentianales; family Gentianaceae; genus Gentiana; species Gentiana macrophylla. The sequence continues at coordinate 17,163,847 of CM047807.1, forward strand.
CTTTCCTTATTTGGTTATCAACTATAACCGCATTTTAATCCGACTCGATGTTCATATGTGTGTGACCCGATAGGCTTCGAATATGTTGGCCGTAGACACAAAGTGCAATTTACCAAAATGCCCTTTATACCTAACGATCACGGGATAGCGTCTAGCAACACACCGTGACCCCAATTATCGGAAGAGTCAAAAGCAATGACTACTACCTTTCATGTGAAGCGATTACCGTGTAACTTACAATCCTATCGCTATAATAATATCCATACGATCGTATCTCGAGTGTCAATACATTGACGATCGTATCTTATAATCTGGATATCATGCTCTCTCGGAATAACACATTTACTCCCACTTTGCAAAGATTCTCGAGAGCTAGACATTCCTTATAAGAAGGCCATTTCGGATATTCAATCCCAATCATAGGATACGCGATTCCCGGACGACCAATCATGTATACTCCGCGATGCTTCAATATCATACCCAATCACTACCGCATGATCGCCCGTGGTTAGGAGAAATCTCAATAGTGTCAAAGCATGACAATCCACACCGTGATGCCATGAAGACTCGGTCAAAGGATAATTACACAACCGCCACATAGTGTGACACTTAATGTAAGTGGGGTCGGTCTAACGCACGCATTCTCTAATACACGCCCACGTCGCGGTCCAAGTGTCCCTACACTTCGATAGAGCGAGATCTATCCTACCTTCTAAAAGATAGAAGACATCCAATACGTGTTAGTCCGATTATATCATCAATGTCCCATTTGATAATATGTAAGACTAGAGACATTTAAGTACCAACCTTGTTATAGTGATTAGAGATCTCATCAACCATAATCACTATCATGGTTTCTCTATCTGAGATCGATACTAGGGACGTTACTTATATATATACAACAAATAATATGAAGACAAACAATATATAATAACATAAGTGCTTTTATTAATCATAATAAAGTTATTACATGAACTAAATAGACTGTAAATGACCCGACCCGGTCGGATCCGGTCCGACCCGATTGGGTTTAGGACACCTTTCCAACACCATGTTCATATTTCTTTCTCACTTAACATGAGGGCAAGAAGCAACATGGGCAATATGACTAGCCATACATCCAAGGTGAGACTAAGTCACGGTACCCCATATGTATGTCATCTTGAGGACAACATAGGTAATACAACTAGACATACATCCGACATAGGACTTAGAGACCCATTGTACTCTATTCAGTACATCGCAATGTCACTAACTATAAACACGTAGAAGCACATAAATCACATAATTTCATGTTAAAATCCATATTCTATCATGTGTGAGCATACAAAGTCCATAGCAACACTGAGCTCCCATTCTATCTACACTACTCAAACCAAAATGCATAAATTAGTTTATAGAAAAAATGACTACGAAACAGAATAACGTTATGAAAACACAGTTTCCGTCATCGAATGGTCATAAAGCAGTTTTGGAAGTTCAGTTCCGTGCACAATCCCATGCGGGTGTCCCGGAAATCGGCCCGAACAACACCGAATGAACTACTTCATGGCTTACAGCTACCCGGCTACACATAATCATGTTAAGTTTCGTGCACATTACACAAAACAATTTCAAAACACTTTAAAACATGTTCTTTAACCAAAAAACAGAACATTTTGATAAGAATAACTATTTACCTCTTAAACGAGCCGAAACTACAAACCAAACGGCAAATAACTTCCAAATCTATGCAAACTACAAGACACCAACAAATCTATTAAGAAAACTACAAGGTACTAACCGAATAGGGAACAAAACTATGAATCAAACGAGAGAAGATGATCTTACCTCTGAAAGATATGTTTGAGCCGGATTCTGGAACCATACCTGTTTCAAACTCCCCGCTCTGATCTGCACACAAACCCGGAAAAGTAAATATGGGGCGATGTCCCGGGTGGGTGGCCAAGAAAGCGGGCGAGAAAAATACCGAAAATGCAAAAACTCGAAAACTCGGATGCCTAGGGTTGTCTGATCCCTTTTTGTTGGTCCCTTGGAAAGGCTAACACAAGTTTAGAGGGGGTGAATAAACTTGTCACCAAAACTAATCTGAGTGGAAAAGTCCTAGAACTCGAGTTTCTCGTAAACTTAAAGCGATCTTGATTTTGTTCATGTCCCCTTTAACTCAGTGCAGAGTTCGATTAGCTCAATGAATATAAGTTATTCTTGACTTATATTTAGTCTCGTTAATCTAGCGGCGGATAAAAATTAGCCTTTAACAACTAGTAACTATAATTTCGATATGAAAACCACTATAAGGAAATAAATGAATGCATAAAGTAAATAGACAAGAATTATAGAGGTTCCAGGTGGTGTAATCTCAGACGTCCTCTCTTCCCTCGTGATGTGGAGGAAAATTCCACTAGAACTTCTTTGAGATGGCCCAGTTACAAAAAGTCCTAAACTGATAGTCCTTGGCTAATCCCTAGCATCACTATCTAAACATTTGTAGAACATGTAGGATTGTTGCTCTTCAATTGTTTGAACCACTGGTCCTTGGAGGGTAGAATTGCCTCTTCACCAGCTCATCACAAACACAGTCTTCCCGATCGCACTCAACCTATCCTTCACACCTTCTTGGTGTTTCACAGTCTAAACCTTTGATAAGATCAAAGTTGAGACTTTGAATCAATGACTATGATTCAACTGTGATTTGAGCTTTTCTTCTGGATAATTAATTTAAGCACGGCTCTGTATTTCTTCAAATGTTAGATCTTGAATCTGCCTGAATATGCTTGAACACTTTGAAGAAATTTTCTTGATCTTGCAATTAAGTATTTAGCAGGTATTCTTTTGAATTTGGCTTTCCCCCTTAATTTGATCTTTCTTGACTAGATGGATTTCTTGCTTGTTATCATATGCCCTGCATACCCTTTGATGTTGTGGAGGTAATCTATTTATAGGGTTCATTCAACATTCATCCTGCTTCGTAACGGCTATATTTTCTGACTGTTCCTGCTGTGTCAGTGACACATCCAATGAGATTTCTTTCTTTACAACGTTCGATTGTACTTCCAGTTTGTTAGATGACTAACTTGTAAAACTGAGTTTCCTTATCAGTTTTATACTGAGTTTATTACTTGTCAGTTTCCTTACTGACTTGGAGCATTAACTGAGATTTTATTCTTCTTCAAATATCAAGACTCGGTTTCATCATCGATTATAATTGACTCAATCAGAGTACACCATGGTACATTTATCATCTAAGAATTCATTGTCCTTATGATTCTTAGGTCTTCATACAAGATCCATAAAGTCAGTTCAGGTCATGACAATCTTGCCTGAAGTCCAACTTTCTGATCTCGACTTGTAATCTTCATAATCGAGTTTAAGCCCTTGGTTCTTCATTCTTCAATAATCGAGTCTGTGTCCTCGGTTCTTCAATCTTCTAGATAAGCCAACCGAGTCTCAGTAACTCTCAAATGAACTTATCTTCTTCAATCTTCACGTTGGTGTGCTCTATTGTCAGTTTCTCGTAGAGTCTCAGCTAGTCAAAATGCCGTTTCTTCATTTCTCGAGTTCCGGTCAAGAACTATTACGATTGCTTATCCGATTTAACTTATACAAATATTAGACTTTAATAAATCCTATACATTGGTATCTAGACATCTTTTGCTTTGCACTATAACAAACTAGTTATGACACTTCATCAATGGGGTTAAGAACAATTAATAAACTAAGTGATGAATCATCATCAAAACATAAATTTTATTTCCAACAATTTCCCTTTTTGATGATGTCAATACCTCCTCCTTAAAAGAAATGCAAAAGATAAAAGATAAAATATAATAAGCAACACCATGGTGAGAAACTAAAACTTTATTTGATAATTTGAGTTACAAGGTTAGAATACAACATAAGTAAAACAACTAATTTTAATGTCCTGGTTGATTATCATAGTTCTCTGCAACAATTCTCATTTCCTCATTCGTGGCTGAATGTTCAATTCCATGAATGCTTGCCCAAATGTTCCAAGTGAGATAAATTGTTTTTCTTGAAAAATTTACTTTTGAATAGAGTTTGCAAATGTGAAGACTGATGTCCCTGAGTCTTTCATTGGTGGTCGTTCTCGATAGAGTTTGAATGAATTCGAGTTCACCTTTTCAACTTTCTCTCAAGCTTTATCTAAAGTACCATCTGCTTCCCATTTCTTCAGTTTATTCCAATAGTACACAAGTATCTTCTTCATGTGTAGAAATGTTTCAAGAGATTCTTCTTTTGATACTCCTTCTTTCTCTGGTAAGTCCTTGAATAAATTGTAGAGACGAGAATCCAGACCAACTCTTTTGTCAGTTGGTTCTGAGTATTTAACAATCAGTTTCATCTCATCATCAGTAAAATCTCCTCTTGCTTTCTTCAGTTCACTCAACTTATCATCAACATTTGTGAGAGCTTGTGGCATTTCAGCTGCATGGACTTTTAAGATGTCCAAACTTTCCCCCTTATTGACATCATCTTTATTAATCAGGCTTTTGATGTAAGCATTCAATGTTTGTTGAGTTGATGCCAATATGGTTTGAGCCACAACTGAGTCCTTTAAGCCCTGTTCCATTAAAAACATTCTGTCCACTAGATTACTGAGAATGCCTTCCCATCTGTCTTGAGTTTCATTTTTCTTTGTGACATGTTCAGTGGTTGTTTTCCGAATCTCAAGCAGAGTAGTTTGACAATTGTCATTCACAGTATCCATCTTCTTTTCAAGTTTGGATCGTTCATCTTGACTGGCTTCTAAAGATTTTAAAACTTTTCCGAATAAGCTCATATCATCCTTTTGAATTCTGAGTATCTCATTGTGATAATATCTAATGAGATCAACTTGAGTAGGAACATCTTGTGAACTTCTTTCTTGTTGTTCCTTTGACTTGCTTGTTTCAGCATCTGTTAAATTAGTTTGCTTTAGAGGTGAGAGAACGATTTCCTTCAATTTCTCTCTACATTTAGCTGATTGTCTTTTCTCTTCCGACTGTTTCTCAGTTTCCTCCAATTTTGATGAACCAATAACTTTTGCAGGTGACAAATGTACTTCCAGTTCATCATCTGATTCTTCTCCAGGTATGTCTGCCATTGTTCTTGCTATTTCAAGTGTGGATTTATCGGTGGGAGATTGGTAACCTCCTTCTGCTTCTTTGTCCGACTGAGTTTCAGATAAGTTTTCAGAACTTGAGCTTCCACTGCTTCCAACAGAACTACTTGAGTCTTCATTAGTATTTCGTTCTGTTGCAGTTTCCTTTTCTTGTATAGAGGCAAGAATCCCCTTTTGTAGGTCAGGATCTTCCTCAAAATCATCATCAACATTTTTCTTAGAGCTTCCACTGGCTATGGCTTCCTTCCAATAGCTGTTTCTGATTAACTCATACCCTTGATTTAGGAACTCTTCTGTATTGATTATCTCCATTAAGCTTGTAATGTTGTATAGATCGAATACCCATTTCTCAATGATCTCCATTTCTGCACGCTAACTTCTTTGATCGTTTATAGAGCTAAACTTCCAAGTTCTGTATCTTTGCAATCGTTCATAATCAGCTTTCAATAGTTCTGTATGAGCAGATGGAGATTTGAATGGCGTGAGGGTGTCTTCTGAATCTCTTGTGATCTCATGATCTTCTCCTTGAGTAGGAACTTCAATTTGCATGGGATCATCAGTTTGCACAAGATTTGTTCTGTTGGTTTCTCCTCGTGATAATTGGAGCAAGCGATGTCCCTTTACTGAGATCGAAAAGTCGAGATTATTGGCTCAGTTTGCAAAACTTTTTCACTTGCATCTTCTTCAACGGATTGTTTTTCACTTTGCTCAGGTTCCAATTCAACAATTGGAACTTCTTTCATTATGTGTCCAGTGGGTTCAGCTTCATGAACTTGTTCATCCAATAGAATAAACTTGGTTGATTCTGTTGTTGCTTCAAATTTTCCTTTTCTTGATTTGAGGAATTTGGAAATTCTTTGGCAGTTTCCTCTTGTTCCAAGCTGGGTACAGATTCTTGAGGAGTAGCCCTAGACTTTGAAAGCAACATAAGCATGTTCAATGTTGTTTCATCAATCAGTCTTTCATCACTATCTGACTCTTCATTATCGGGATCAGTTCTCGTGGTCTGTTTCACGAGTTCTGACTTCTTTCTGCAAGTCGGGCCAACGATCGCGCCTCCGTTGATAACTTCAGTTTCTTTCATTATTTCCATTCCTTGTAAATGCATAGCTTCTTCTTGAGTTGGTAAAACCTCAGTTACCGAAATTGGAATGGATTCGGTGAGATGAATTTCAGTTTGCACTTCTAGTGCTGATCTATCAGCAACTTTAGTTATAGCTTCTTGAGTTGATGACATTTCTATTGATTTCTCAGTTACGCCTTTTCCAAAGATCTTCCAACCGCTTTTCTTTTCTTCAAGTCTTCAATTTGTGCTAACACTTCATCTCCGATATGAGTTCTTTTGATTTCTGCTTTTCTTTTCTTGAGTTCAGTCTCAGTTTTCTCAGCTTTCCTTTTCCTTGACTTTTCTTCCTTAATATCAATCTTTCCATCAACCAGCAGTGTTTCTTTCCTTTTAGCAACTCCAAAGTGATCGAGTATCCTTTGGACTACTAATGCTAGAGTTTTCTTGTGATAAAATCTTCCTTTCTTCACGTCGGTCTTCTTTTTGGGTACATCAATTGATTGTGCTATCAATTGATCAAATAGATACCTTGCCCAATTGAAATCCTTTTCAAACCAGATTATGTAAAGCAAATCTAGTTTTGCTCTAGATAAATTGCTGAAGTTTCCAGCATTCCCAATTATGCAATTTGCCAAAGAACTTCAAAGAAAATTAAACTCTAGCTTGAGTAGGCTTGTGCTCCTCGCCTCGTAAGGCAGTAGATTCACTATTAATTGCTATATCTTTCCATAACTTCTCTTTCGTTCTTTAGTCAACTTAATGGTCTTTGTTCCTCCGATTTGTCAAAACCGAAGATTTACGCAATTAACTCTTCAAATGACTTTGATTTCCTTATTCTTGATAAAGTGGTGATGAAGGTTTGTGTGTCTTCTCCTTCCACAATTGTTCTTCCAAATTGATAGAAGTCTCCGATGCTTTCTAAACAAACACTTTTTAGATCGATGTTGAAGACAGCTTCCAATCCTTTAATTTTTCGAATTTTTGTCGTAATAGAATTAACTAGAGTTTGATCAACATACTTTGCAATATATTGATAAAGAGAAACGATCATTCCGGGTTCAACATGAGTGAAGGTCATTTTTCTGGATTTGATTGAAGATTTGAAAATTTGAAATTCAGAGAGTAGATTCAGAATTCAAGCGTAAAGAATTTATATAAAAGAAAATTCTGGATATTTATAATTTGGAGTGGGGGTAGTTAAGAATTGAGTGGGACTTAAAACGTCCTGTCATAAATGTGTTGAGATTGCAAAAAGGTGGATGTGTGGAAATTATGAACGGTTTAGATTGAGAAGGACCAAGTCTTTTCTTGATAACCGTAGCTAGATAAAAGTGGATAAAGAAGGTACGGTGTGTTGACAGCTGTATATTCTCAGTTTTGTCCTCATGCTGAATTCAAAAACTTAGTTGTGAAAACAACTCAGTTTTGTGAGTTACATTTTTCAGTTCTCAGCTGGTTGTGTTTCTCCTGCAAAACAAAGTGAGAAATTTTTGGTACCCATATCTTTTTGGGTCCTAACTGATTAGCTCGTGATGATACAACTTTGTACCTTTTGACTGTGTGAAGTCAGTTTTCACAAACTTTTCCTGTTTTGTCATAACAGTTTTAAATTTGTCTTGATTGTGAAACTGATGTGATGGTATATTCCAATCTTCATCTGTGGGAAATAATCTTCCTTTCCCTCTGATCCTTGAATGATCTTTATCCTTAGATGGATATGACTTGAAGATTTTTCTTCTCGATATTGGATCGCTTTTTCTTGTTTCACCTTACGAGTTTTTCTCAGTAAAATCTCTGGCTTGGTGAATTTTACTAATGATTTTTCGATTTTAGCGACTTGTGCATTTGGTTGTCTTTGAGTGTCTATCGATTCTAATAACTTTATCATTTTACGAGTTTTTGACGATTGAGTAGTCACAAATTTTATTGCAAGCGATCTTGGTCTTAACTTAGAATTATCTTGATTATCAAACCCTAAACCGGATCTATCTCCAAATGGTTTTCTGGTTTGAATTGAACTTTGGAGATTGGATCAAGCGATGATTCATGATGTTTACAACGTTTGTTGGTTTATCGGTTGGTCCAATCACTTTGGTTCCATTATTAGTCTTGATTAGGTTAATTTCAAATGTTCAATCTTGAAATTTCGATTTTCAATAACTTTTTCTCCTTTTGACATTCTCATAATTCTTTTGAATTATCGCTAATTGCTTTATGAGTATGTCCAAGGTTTCATTGAAATCTTCATTTCTTTGATTGTTCAGGATAGTGTGAGATTTAGATGTAGATGCACTTACCTCCACGATGTTTGATAGATAAACTTGGTGTTGAGGAATCATCACCGATCGTAACTTGTTTCCTTTATCAATAGCATTCGCTGTGTAGCTCTAGCAATATGATTTCTTCATCGCTTTCTCCTCCATGGCTTGTAGGTAAGGTCTCATCAATATCTATGACTTTTATACTGGATGGATCTCTGGTTAGCTTTTCTTCTATAGAGTCAGCCACCCGTATTAATTCTCTTTCTGCTTCTTCTGAAAGATCACTTAAGGATGGAAATCATCTGGATTCATCATCAATATTCGCATTAAACTCAATGTCTTCATCATAACTGAAATGAGGTTCCGGATTTGTGTGAGAGCTTGTAGTACTGAATCTTTCAAATACTTGATCTTGAAAATCATAGACAACATTCTGCAAGTAGTCAGTCAGGGGGTTATTTAGCCAATTTCTAATTCTAGATGTATCCATTGTAATGAAGTACAGTAAGGGTTTTCAACAGTTGGTTGTTTGGAAATAACTGATGCACAGTTATCCCTTTGATCAGTAATAATTCGGATCTCCTCCAAAAGGAAGAACTCGCTCCGATACCAATTGTTGGTCCCTTGGAAAGGCTAACACAAGTTTAGAGGGGGGGTGAATAAACTTGTCACCAAAAACTAATCTGAAGTGGAAAAGTCCGAGGAATCGAGTTTCTCGAAACTTAAAGCGATCTTCGATTTTGTTCTGTCCCCTTTAACTTTTCGGAGTTCGATTAGCTCAACTGAATATAAGTTATTACTGACTTATATTTAGTCTCGTTAACTGGCAGCGGATATAAAATTAGCCTTTAACAACTAGTAACTATAATTTCGATATGAAAACCACTATAAGGAAATAAATGAATGCATAAAGTAAATAGACAAGAATTATAGAGGTTCCAGGTGATGTAATCTCAGACGTCCTCTCTTCCTTGTGATGCGGAGGAAAATTCCACTAGAACTTCTTTGAGATGGCCCTGATTACAAAAAGTCCTAAAGCGATAGTCCTTGGCTAATCCACAGCTTCACTATCTAAACACTTGTAGAACGGGTAGGATTGTTGCTCTTCAATTGTTTGAACCACTTTGGTCCTTGGAGGGTAGAATTGCCTCTTCACCACTCATCACAAACACAGTCTTCTGATCGCACTCAACTGTCCTTCACACCTTCTTGGTGTTTCATGATCTAAACCTTTGATAAGATCAAAGTTGAGACTTTGAATCAATGACTATGATTCAACTGTGATTTGAGCTTTTCTTCTGGATAATTAATTTAAGCACGGCTCTGTATTTCTTCAAATGTTAGATCTTGAATTTGCCTGAATATGCTTGAACACTTTGAATAAATTTTCTTGATCTTGCAATTAAGTATTTAGCAGGTATTCTTTTGAATTTGGCTTTCCCCCTTAATTTGATCTTTCTTGACTAGATGGATTTCTTGCTTAAAATCATATGCCCTGCATACCCTTTGATGTTGTGGAGGTAATCTATTTATAGGGGTTCATTCAACATTCATCCTGCTTCGTAACGGATATATTTTCTGACTGTTCCTGCTGTGTCAGTGACTCATCCAATGAGATTTCTTTCTTTACAACGTTCGATTGTACTTCTAGTTTGTTGGATGACTAACTTGTAAAACTGAGTTTCCTTATCAGTTTTATACTGAGTTTATTACTTGTCAGTTTCCTTACTGACTTGGAGCATTAACTGAGATTTTATTCTTCTTCAAATATTAGTACTCCAGTTTTCATTTGATTATAATTGACTCAATCAGAGTACACCATGATACATTTATCATCTAAGAATTCATTGTCCTTACGATTCGTAGGTCTTCATACAAGATCCATAAAGTCAGTTCAGGTCATCACAATCTTGCCTGAAGTCCAACTTTACAGTCTCGACTTGTAATCTTCATAACTGAGTTTGAGCCCTCGGTTCTTCATTCTTCAATAACTGAGTCTGTGTCCCTCAGTTCTTCAATCTTCTAGATAAGCCAACCGAGTCTGTAACTCTCAGCGAACTTATCTTCTTCAATCTTCTGTTGGTGTGCTCTATTGTCAGTTTCTCGTAGAGTCTCAGCTAGTCAAAATGTCAGTTTCTTCATTTCTCAGTTCCGGTCAAAAACTATTACAGTGCTTGTCTGATTTAACTTATACAAATATTAGACTTTAATAAATCATATACATTGGTATCTAGACATCTTTTTGCTTTGCACTATAACAACTAGTTATGACACTTCATCAATGGGGTTAAGAACAATTAATAAACTAAGTGATGAATCATCATCAAAACATAAATTTTATTTCCAACATCTTTTATAGCCTTTTTCAGAGTTAAGTCGGTTTTTCAGCAACTTAAGGCACAACAAAACCTTTGAAAAAATGAAGAAAAAAATAAATTTCGAAGGAATTAAAACATCCTTAGTAGTAGCTGAAGAATTTTATACGTATATTCACGATAGGACTATGAGCAACATAATTTTTTTTATTTTTGAGAAATATGAGCAACATAATTTCAATCTCAGAATTATCACAAACAAATCAAATAAATCACTTTACATCATAGATTATTGAAGTAGCATCACGAGCAAATTAAATATCCCACAATAACAAAAGTACGTTGCCCTGCACAATATCTACACATATATTAAATAACGGAAATACTCTCTATCAATTAACTTTATTCTTTTCTTTTCTTTTCTAGAACCACTATATATTTCATAAATGTTAAAGAAAACATGATCCACCAATACCAAACTTTCCTTACTCTTTTCTCATCACCAAAAGAATTTATAATCATTAAAATGTACCTTAAAATTTTGTCCATTCAAGGACATTCATGTAAAAAATGATATCCTCATCATGTGTAGTACTCAATTGTAAAAGGGGTTCTGAATCTTTCAAGATTTGTATACAGTTTGGAGTTAGCGTTTATGAACCGAGTCGAACTAAATGTATATTGTTTAAATTCAAGCTCATTTAGTATGCAAGCGTATTCGTGATTGTTATCTCAAAGTATGCAATCCCAAAAAGAGATTGGTAACTTCTTTATGATTTAACATTCTTGTAATACATTATATATCCAGTTTTATATCAGATTGTTCTCTAATGAAAAAAAAAATAGCTCCATGGCCAAGAGCACCTCTCATGATGAATCTTGTGATACACCGGTGACGAGTATACAATGACAAAAAAAATAAAACAATTTCGAGTTTGTAAGACAAACCGTTTGGGCTCAAGTTCAAGCTCGACTTGCAAATGTATATATATGTGGGTTTATGATAGTTTGTGAGTCAAACCATGCTTATTCGTACATGTAAAAAGCCTACAATACATTTTGAGTTTTGAGCTTGATACGTTAATGTATACAAAAGAACGATTACGAATAATAACAAGCAAAACACAAACCTACTCATAAACAACTCTATTCATTTGACAACAAATGAATGCTTACAACTAATAACGAGTCGAACCCAATCCTACTCGTAAACGACTATGTTCGTTTAAGAGCCAGATACAAGGATTATTATGCCTACAAAATACAAGGATTATTATGCCTCTGTAGCATTGATTGTATTAGCTCTGCAATTTTCTTCTGTATGGTTTTTTTCTTTTTCTTTTTATAAGAAAAAAAAAAAACATTTCATTTTGCACAGTGGGAAGTGAGGTGGGAAAAAACTGAGGGAAAAGTAGAAATGGAAAACTGCTTTAAGTCAAGAAATGAAGCACTTGAAGCACCTAATTCAGTGCCTATAAAGCTTGGATTTCACGCCACTTTGATAGAATCCATTTACATAATCATCTTCTTCATGTTTTAAAGATCGATTATTTCATGCAAATTTGGAGAGGGCCATAAAGAGCCCTCTCAGCTCTCCCAAATAGTAACAAGTTCATTATCTGCATCAACAATGGAGGAAGAAATTCCCCATTCAATGCAGTTTCCAGATGCAGTTTCCAAAACTGAAGTTCAAGAATCATCAAGAACTGAAAAGGGATCTTCCCAGTTCCCCCAAACACTTCAAAAAACTACCTTTTTGTCAAACACCACCCAAGATAACTCTGTTATTGAGGTACCTAAGGATGGTTTAACTGAAAGGGTTCAATGGATACTTAATGCTCCTGAACCACCTGGTTTATGGAGCAAGATACTAAGTTCTTTAATGACAAGTTCAAAACTTTCAAGAAGCTTAAAGTGTTCAAAGTTTTGGTAACTTTGTTCCCTATACTTTCTTGGAGTAGAAACTACAATTTGAAAATGTTTAGATGTGATGTTTTAGCTGGTTTGACCCTAGCCAGTTTATGCATTCCCCAGGTAAGTTTGATCATTGTTTTGATTCCTAAGTTTCTCCAAAACATTACTGAATTTTTAAAGTTTCTTTTCTTGAATTCCATGCAGGGTATTGGCTATGCAACACTAGCAAAGCTTGATCCTCAGTATGGTCTTTGTAAGTGTAGAAAAACATGTTTTATTTTGTTTTTTTTTTTTTTAAATTTGGTTTTTGATGATCTTTATATATTATCTGAGGAATACATATAAAGCATTAGCATTTTGATGTTTCAGACACAAGTGTTGTTCCACCACTTATGTATGCAATAATGGGAACTTCAAGAGATATAGCCATTGGACCTGTTGCTGTTGTTTCATTGTTGATATCCTTAATGGTTCAGAAATTGGAGGATCCTATAGCGAATCCGGTTGCGTATAGAAGTCTTGTGCTCACTGCAACTTTTTTTGCTGGCATATTTCAGGCTTCTTTTGGAATATTAAGGTGATTTCTTTTGGAAATATTCACTTTTTTTTCTCTTAACAAGAAAAGGGGCCTTGACAAAATAGGACTAAAGATACTAGACTGATAAAAGACACTGTTTTTGTAGGTTAGGATTTCTGATTGATTTTCTATCACATGCTGCAATTGTTGGATTCATGGCTGGTGCAGCCATCATCATTGGACTTCAGCAGTTAAAGGGACTTCTCGGAATCTCAAACTTTACTGACAAAACTGATGTTGTCTCTGTCCTAACCGCTGTTACGAAATCAGTACATCATTCGGTAAACAATTTATCATGTATTTCTTTATTGGCATGATGATCATTATGTTCTGCTCATAAGATCCGTAAATTAGCTCATCAACCGTGTTTTTTCGCAGTGGAATCCTATTACTTTCATCCTTGGATGTTCATTCTTGAGCTTCATCTTGATCAGCAGATTTCTGGCAAGTAACATCTCAATCCAACGAGTTATTTATCCGTTTTGTACTCTGTATCTTCGTATTTAATCACAATGATTCGTGTATTCTAAATTTCAGGGGCGAAGGAATAAGAAATTCTTCTGGCTATCCACAACCGCGCCTCTAATATCTGTGATTTTATCTACACTCATTGTTTATTTAACAAGAGCTGATAAACATGGAGTGAAGATAGTAAAGCATATAAAATCTGGACTCAATCCATCATCAATCCATGAACTACAGTTCAATGGGGAACATACAGCTGAAGTTGTTAAAATCGGTCTCATTGTTGGAATCATCGCTCTTACGGTGAATATCTTTCGTATTTATGGATATATATATACATAACATGGAAAGTGTTTGACAAGAATCTTGTTATTGTATGAAAACTTCAGGAAGCGTTAGCAGTCGGGAGATCATTTGCATCTGTGAAAGGATACAATCTTGATGGAAACAAGGAAATGGTGGCGATTGGAGTCATGAATGTAGCTGGATCATTCAGTTCTTGTTATGTAGCTACAGGCTCGTTTTCACGTACAGCTGTTAACGTCGCATCAGCATGTGAAACCGTGGTTTCAAACATCGTTATGGCCGTTGCAGTGATCATAGCGTTGGAATTACTTACGAGGCTATTGTATTACACCCCGGTTGCTATCCTTGCTTCAATAATTCTTTCAGCTTTACCTGGACTAATTGATTTCGAAAAAGCCTGTAACATATGGAAGGTTGATAAATGGGATTTTCTTGCTTGTATTGGAGCATTCTTTGGTGTTCTGTTTGTATCTGTAGAGATTGGACTCCTTATCGCGGTAATTCATAACAAAGATTTAAACTTTTGACATGGGATTTCTTGTTCTGGTTAGATTCGTCGAGGTATATGTACTATGTAACTGAATCAAGTGTCTTTTTCTTGATTTAGGTGGGAATATCGTTCGCGAAGGTTCTTTTGAACTCGATTCAACCCGGGACAGAAACACTTGGCAAGCTTCCAGGAACAGATATATTTGTGGACATTAATCAGTATCCAGTAGCAGAAGAGATCCCTGGAGTGATAGTGATAAGGGCTAAATCTGGTTTGCTTTGCTTCGCGAATGCCGGTGTCATAAAAGAAAGGTAACACATAAGTCCAATGGTATACATATATATAGATTTCACTGCCAAATAGTAAACTTATCAAGCTTAAATTTGCTTTTGAAAGGATTATTGGCATGGCTACCAAGAAAATGGATGCTAAAGTAAATGCTGTAGGGAAGATTTATCTAGTGGTTTTTGACTTATCAAGTAAGTTTAATTGTCAAGAAAAGGCTTTTATACAATTATGAATAAAGGGTTCATTTTTATCAGTGTTAATAAGGATCAACAACAGGTTTAATGAGCATCGACACGACTGGAATTTCAGCTTTGGAGGAATTGCAGAGAGGACTCAGATCAGAAGGAATTGAGGTAACATATATATATATATATATATATATATATATATATATATATATATATATATATATATAAATAATTCTGAATTCTCGAAATTTAAAGTCTGAATTCAAATCGAACAAAAATAGTTACGTTTAGTTATATAATAGTGATTTTTGCTTATGTTTCAACATTGACTTTATCTGTTTCTGTATTGGATTGTAGTTGGCTCTGATAAATCCAAGGTGGCAAGTAATTCACAAGCTTAAAATGGCTAAGTCCATTAACAAAATAGGAAACAATGTCTATTTAAGTATTGGAGAGGCAATTGAAGCCTTTCTTTCAACTCGGATGGCCTAAAAACGGAGATTTATTTCGATAAATTCTGTATCCGCCTACTGTGTGTTGGAGATGTTCTTAGCTTTATGTGTGTTTTTTCAGGAAGAAGTGGAAAAAAAAAAAAGTATGTATGTATATAATGTGGTGAAGAATAAAGGACATCATCCTTGGCTTTTTTTCATCTGTAGTTTGCTATGATAAGGGCTTAAAAGTACTGCAAATAGTTTGCAGTGACTTTTATTGGTATTTCTATGTATCAAGAAAGTAATTTGGTGTAAATTATTGTGTGTTATTAGTGTGAAGTTTGTTGTGTTTTAAACCATAAAACTAAATTATTAGACAATAGTTATTTTAATTATTTTGTATTTACGTTTATAGCCTTGTGGCTAGCTATATAAACCCCTTGTAATGGTTCATGTTTACTCAATAACAATCAGTTTGTTGTTCAACATAATCTATCATGGTATCAGAGACATTGATCCCTAAAAATTTTTCCTCCTAGCCGCCGCTAGTTTCTTTTTCTCCTTTCTCGCCGCCGGCCACTAACCAGCCGCTATGGCAACCTCCGCCATCCACTCATCCTCTACCGCCACATCAGGCGCTGCTGCGGCGGCTCCCTCTTCAGCCCCTGTCGCTGCTATTTCTCTCAACCCGGCAGTCAATGCTCCTACGAAACTAGATGGCAAAAATTTTACGGCCTGGCAGCTTCAATTGACCACCTTGCTTGTAGGTCATGGTCTTATGGGTTATGTGACTGGTGCTACGGCTAAGCCGCCACCAACTCTTACTTCTGCAGCCGGTGATGTAGCAACCAATCCGGCCTACTTGCACTGGATACAACAAGATGCCTTGATACACAATTTGATTTTGGGTTTGGTCGACAAGGAATTCATGGCTACGATTCAACACACAACCGATTCGAAACAAGCTTGGGACACTCTCCTTGATACCTATGGGAAATAGAGTAAGGGTCGTATTCGACATCTCAGACTACGTTTAAACTCTATTGTTAAAGGTACAATGTCAATCTCTCAATATTTCACTGCCATTAAAACTATTGCGGATGATCTCGCGTCTCTGGATGCTAAGGTACCTGATGATGAATTAGTTGAGATTATTTTAAAAAATCTTGGTAGTGAATATTAGGATCTTGTGAGTGCCATTCAGGCTCGTGATGATACTATTGCTATGCCTTTGTTACATGAAAAATTGTTAATGCATAAAGTGTCGCTTGTACAAGGTCAGTCCGTTACATCCCCTGCATATACTGCTTTCCCTGCTTACCATCAGACCCGTCCTATGCATGTGTCTCCCAATACATCCTATTACCCCCATCCCCAACCACCTCGGCCCCCACAACCCCTCATGCCGCACACCCCACCTCCCTACCCGAGACCCCAACAATCCTCCCCTTCCCCCACCCACTCCTCCAAGAGTACCCCTGCTCGTAATTCCAAATGCTATCAAGGCTTCTGTCAACTCTGTGGTGTTCAAGGTCATGTTGCTACTCGCTGCACTACTTATCCCCTCTACAACAATCTTCCCCGTCAACCCCGCAATCCAGTCAACTCACGGCCTCCTCGGCCTCCCCACGCCCATGTTGCTCAAAGATGCTTCTTCCAGTTATCTGTGCAATACTCACGATCCTTTCGCTCCTTGGATGCTTGATAGTGGTGCTTCTCACCCACATGACACAGAGCTCACCGCTCTCTCTTCACTCCCCTTATCAAGGTACGGATCGTATAGTCATTGGTGATGGTAGCTCCTTGGCTATCACTCACATTGGCTCTACCTCTCTCTCTTCCTTTAAATTAAATCATGTTCTTTGTGTCCCTTCTCTTTCTCGCAATCTGCTTTCGGTCCAAAAGTTTTATTGTGATAATTCTGTATCTATTGAATTCTTACGACTCGTTTTGGTGAAGGATTTGAAGACAGGCGAATGCCTCCACCAGGCCAAGTCGGTGATGGGGCCTATCTGCGTGGTCTTCAAAGCTCTCTTCGCCTTCTCTGCGTCCAAAGCCTCTGCTGCTACGGCATCGTCATTTGCGCCATCCAAATTTTTCTGTCATTCAAAATCTTGCAAAGAATAATTTTTAGAATTATCTTCATCTCTTCTACTTATTGTGATTCATGTCTTTGTAATAAGAGCCACCGGCTCCCTTTTTCTGATTCGACGTTATGTACCGTTAAACCCTTGGAGGTCATTTATTCCGATGTTTGGACATCCCCAGTTTATTCAGTTGATGGTTTCAAGTATTACGACGTCATCTGCACATCACAGAAACTGCCTTAACCCTCCTTTCTCATGCCTCCATGCCGATCACCTATTGGTCATATCTTCGTCGCAGTCATGTTTGTCTATCTCATCAATCGCATGCCTACCAAAAATCTTGACATGCTCTCCCCTCATCTTAAACTCTTCTCGGATCCTCCTAATTATTCCAAACTTCGAGTCTTTGGGTGTCTGTGTTATCCATGGCTTAAACCCTATAATAATCACAAACTTGACTCCCCTTCTAAACCTTGCGTCTTCCTTGGCTACTCCCTCACTCAAAGTGCCTACCTGTGCTATGATCTATCTGCGTCCCGTATGTATACATCTCGCGATGTTCGCTTTGTGGAGGATATATTTCCCTTTGCTACCATTCCTATGGACTCTTCCGTACCTCCTCTATCTGCATTATTACCTCCTGAGTCTTATGAACCCGTTGTTGTTCCGGTTCATCACCCTTCCCCCATGGCAACCCCCCCAGCCGAGAGCACCAGTGCCCAACCCGAGAGCTCTCCCTCCATCCGCTAGCCCTCCTTTGTCTCCATCTCCTGCCCCTTCCCCGTACCTCAAAGCGGTGCTTCCACCTCCGCTTCTCCGCCTCCTCCCCCACCACCACAACACTCTATGACAACTCGCTCTCGAAACCAAATCTACAAATCTCGTACCATCTTCAACCTCCAAGCTCAGTTACAGAACCGCTACCTTGAAACCGAGCCCTCTACCCTTAAGCAGGCCTTGCAGTGTCCGCAGATGGTGTGTTTGCGATGTCCGACGAGTATAGTCGCGCGCCGCAATGATACGTGGTCCTTAGTTCCCCGTCGTCTGATTTGAATATTGTTGGTGTAAGTGGGTGTTCGATTAAGCGAAACCGGATGGCTCGATTGACAAGTACAAGGCTCGACTAGTTGCCAAAGGGTTTACACAACGGCCTGGTTTGGATTACTTTGAGACCTTTAGTCCTGTCGTTAAGCCCGTTACGATTCGCCTTGTTCTTAGTATTGCGGTTTCCATGGGTTGGTGCCTTCGCCAACTCGATGTCAATAAAGCCTTCCTGCAGGGGACACTAGCTGAAGATGTCTATATGAGTCAACCGCCTGGGTTTGAGGATGCTACAAAACCCACATTTGTGTGTAAGCTTCGTAAGGCAATTTATGGCCTTAAGCAGGCACCTCGTGCCTGGTACCATGAGCTTAAAAATTTTCTTCTTACTATGGGGTTTGTTAATTCGGTTGCTGATTCGTCGCTATTTGTTTGTCGCACGTCCACCAGTATTACTATGCTCTTGGTATATGTCGATGACATTATTGTTACAGGTAGCTCTGCTGAGCAGGTTCAGGGTATTATTGATGAGCTTGGCTCTAGGTTCTCTATTAAGGATCTCGGTCTCTTATCGTATTTCTTGGGGGTTGAGGTCACACATTCTGCCCTGGGCATGCTCCTCACGCAAACCAGGTATACTCGTGAGTTACTATCTCAGGTTCATATGGAGGAATCCAAGCCAGTCTCCACGCCTATGCCTGCTGATGCCTTTTCTGGTGATCCTGTTGTCTCTCCCGCTTTTTCAAACCCTACTCAGTACCGTCAAATCTTGGGGGCTTTACAGTATTTATGCTTTACACGGGTTGATATTCAGTTTGCCGTTAATAAGCTATCTCAGTTTATGCATGCGCCGACTGAGTACCATTGGATGTTAGTCAAACGTGTGTTGCGTTACTTGTCTGGCACCGCCACTATGGGTCTGCAGTTATATCAGGATTCGCCGTTGGCTCTGCATGCTTTCTCTGATTCTGATTGGGGGGAATAGGGAAGCTGGTTATACTTCTACCTCTGCGTATATAGTCTTCTTGGGTAGGAATGCGATTTCCTGGAGCTCCAAGAAGCAAACCTCAGTCTCTCGTTCGTCCACCGAAGCTGAATACAGATGTGTGGCCGCGTCTCTGGCGGAGATTGCTTGGTCGACCTATACCTTGAGATCTCGGTTTTTCGGTTCAGACTACACCAGTGATTTTTTGTGATAATTTAGGTGCTCTTCGACTAAGCGCCAATCCAGTGTTTCACTCGCGCATGAAGCATGTTGCTATCGATTATCACTTCATTCGTGAGCATGTTGAGAGAGGACTTGTTCGCGTTGCTCGTGTAGCTACTGCTGATCAGTTGGCTGATGTTCTCACCAAGCCCCTGCCACGTTTATCTTTTTCTACTTTCGTTTCCAAGCTTGGCCTTTGCACAGCGCCGTCAGCTTGAGGGAGCGTATTAGACAATAGTTATTTTAATTATTTTGTATTTACGTTTATAGCCATGTGGCTAGCTATATAAATCCCTTGTAATGATTCATGTTTACTCAATAACAATCAGTTTGTTGTTCAACATAATCTATCATAAATGCATGCAATTAATCATGAATATTGTAATTAAATGCTCACATCGTCATGTCGGGTTACGTTTATTGTTGTTGTGACCAGAACATAACAATATTTCCTTTGGTTAACACATAGAAGGACCAAAAGCTAAAATAGGTTATCAACAGCTATGTAGGAGGCAATTTGATTTGATTAAAGTGTTCTGAGTAGGTTCTTTTACTCTAGTCAACTAGGTTTCACAGATACGGATAAGTGTATACGGAATACGTGGGTGCGGAATTTCTTAAAAATATACTACTTCGGTGCAAAATATAACTCATCGTACACTTTCAGATTTTCCCCCACAATATATGTCGCTCTACATTACCAATGCATCATTTATTACTATTTTTTCTATTTTACTTTTAATTTATTATCAATCCAACCACTTTTTATTACTTAACAATTACTATATTAATGATAGTCAATGGGCATTTTAGACATTAACCTTCAAATGTATGACATTCAACCACTTTCTTAATCTATGCCAAAATATCTAGAATGACTTATGTTTTGAACCGGAGGTAGTATGATTCAGTTGCACATAAAATAAAACAATAGTGGTTCACTTCAGTTTTGTTAGTTGTTTCACTTCAGTATGTTTTTTTTATCCGAATCTGTATTATTTCAACTTTTGAAAATTATAAATTTTGCCTCAAACGTGTGTCCTAAATATTCAATACTATTTATATCAGACACGATATATGCTACCAGATAGAAGTATCGATCCATTGTACATAGTCGACAAGAACCAGTACTAGTGTAGACCAAACAAAAAGATGTTGTTGTGTTGGATGGGAATCAAAGAATAATCAACTTTGACATTTTACTCTATTAAATTCTCCTAAACTTGAATGCACAATTATTCCGTAAAGGTAGCACAATGAATGAAAAAAGAAGCCTAGTGCATCTCAAAATCAAAAGTACTCATTGTTTAATGCAAATCATCAAAGAAAGTATAGTAAAATGTGCCATAAAGGTAGTATTAAAATAGACTAATGAGTTAAAAGTTAAAAGAGAGGAGAATTAGAGTAAGAGTGATGTTATTGTCATAACTATGTAGATATAATGAGTGACACGACTTGTTTCTATATTATTGATTATGATGAGTCTACATCATGTTCGATTGATCCTATATCACAATCAATGATGTAAATACATGTTTTGTCACCCGTTGTGTTGGAGTTATTGTGCACTAGTTCGATCGTAATACTTCAGTGAGTACACCGTCAATCCCACGAGGATGCTGGTGAAATACGAAATCAATAGTTCACTTAGTTTAAGTTGCCACAAATCGGATATAATGGAATTTAAATTTACAGCTAACATCTACCTAAAAACGACGACTCAATGGAAATAGTCAAGATATTGATCCAGTTAATTTCAACCTAATTACCTCTTGGAAGTGATCTTATCATTCCAATCTACTATTATTGTTCTTGATACGATTACGGGTGCAATTTCCAAATATGGCTAACAAAACACTATACCATATATTTGATTCAACGGCCCGTTTGTACATATCATATCTAAATGGACAAACATGCATTAATTCACCTTATGATGCATTTCACTATATTTTATCCTCATTTACCTTGTTCTTGTGAATAATTTTACATCATTTCGGTCCTCGGTTTTCATATTCATCACCCAGATAGTATGACTAGTAATTTTTATGAAAAATACTAAATTGATATAGTTATATAAGGTTTTTGGGCCTTTAAGACACCTTTTGTGTTCGGGTTTACATTTGGCATATTGGTGCTCTATTGCAAGATACCGAGAGTTACACGTTGATCAAGATACCGAGAGAAGACACGTGGAGGGCGAAAATACATCTTTTGATGCCTAAAAGAGTATGCCGAAAGCTAACCAGTTCAAAAGAATCATTCATCATTAAGGGTGCTTTTTCGTGAGATGACTTCAAGAGATATTTGACCCACCTTAAATGCATTTTCTGGACTGGACTTATTCACAAGAATTGTGGATCTTTAAATGAGTTTTATAATTCATGTTGAATCATTCAAATCAAAGGTCCACAAATCAATATATTTCCAATTTACTAAATTGTTGTGTGATCATAGCGCCCACCACACCCATCTTGGTGCCCGTCACACGCTATCTGATGTGAGTCAACCAGATGATGCATTTCTTGATGATTTATTCTCACTTCTCATGCATTTATTATGTTTTGACATCAACTTGAGCAATTATTGTGAGGATTTGGACTATTTTGTGAACATAGGAAATATCATGAAAAACTGCTCTTTTGCTTTTGATATAGGCTTTTTAGCCAATTTTGTTATCAGATTTACACGCGGTATCTTCATGTTTGTTTTGTAGCACAGGTAAGGCTTAGAGCTTGGATTTTTGATGTGTTGAGGCTAAAAGGTTGATTGAGAGATGATTCAAGGCATTTAGGCAAAGATTCCAACCCATGAAGGCCAAATGGCGCACACCAGAGGGTTTGGGCCGCGCCAAATGAAGAATAAACACGATCAGGGAGTCTTCCATGTGTAAATGGCACACGGCAAGACACATTGGCCTACGCCAATAAAGGAATTCGAATTTTGATGAAGCAATTATGCATGGTGTCAGTCAGCCAACTACCAAATCAGAGCGTGGCGCATGCCAATCGATATTGGCCCACGCCAAGTATTCACAAAGAGGGAAAATGGCGCACACCAAGGCACATGGCGCACGCCAATGTTGCAGAGTCTGCAATTAAGGATCTTATTTAATCACTTCACCTACCATATCATCAATACACTTCATCTTATCCACTCTCACTCATCCTTGAAGGCACCCCAACCTCTAAGGCTTCTCTAGCCTAATTTTAGCAAAAATTAGCTTTTCATTGCAAGTGTAAACATTAAGAATTCCTAGTTTGATTCCTAACTACTTTGGTTGGAGCAAGATTAACACTTTGTGTATTAAACTCCATTGAAGGCTTTTGAAGTTGAATGAAAGTTTCCATTTTCGAGTTCATAGCTTGTGATTGGTAAAATTCTTAGCCTTTACCTTGATTTATTTGTTCTCATAATTATGAATGCTAACCGTGACATGTTGGTGTTCATAGTCATGAGGGGCTAGTTCTACACTAGCCAAGATGATGTTGTAGAGATAGTATAATCTCTTATGTTGATTGGGAATGGTTGTTAGTTTCATTTGTTGTGAATCTTTTCCTACTTGCTTTGTATGGTTTGCTTGTGTTAGAGTAATTGACTAATGCTTTCATATACACACTTAATGGAGACTGAAAGGAGATGTTAGGTGTGGGAAAAAGGATAGGAGAACCGGAAGGTAAAATCGACCTTAAGTGGAACTCGATTTCTTATCCAGGGATTATTGTTTGTTCATTGCATTCAAGTTCATATCGTGTCAATTCATTAGGTCTTAGGACACCTAGACCAAGGAGGAGGCATAGAGTAGTTTCATACACTCGTATGATGGGGAACTACTTGCTTAGGAATGCACTGTTTCACACTTTTAACACCGTTGGTAGGTTGGCAGGAAACCACTCCCATCATACTATTAGAGGTTTGCTTAATCTACACATTGTCTTGGTTAGGTTTCTTTTTATCATTTATTACTCGTTATTACTAGAAGAATCATTTATGCATTTACTTCCTTGTTTATTGTGTCCTAGATCGAGATAATAAAAGCTTTTTGGTGTTTGACCTCACAAATCCTCGTGTGATACGACCTTGACCACTTACTAGACTACAATTGACCCGGTACACTGCCGGTGAGATTGTACACCTAGAAAAGTCGCATCACTATCAAATGCATTTATTGTTACAACTGAAATGTCCACGACGCCCGCCACAACCTTTGGATTCAGAATTTAAGCTCTTTTCTCTCATTTTATCCATTCATTCCATTATTCCATTCTACCAACCAAGCTTAAAGACAACATCTGCCTTGAAGGCTCTTCTACCCGAAACTTAGCACTAAGATTAGCATTTATTTCACTCATAATCATTGAAGAATCATTGCATGAACCTTGAATCCAATTTTTTTGGAAGAAAACTATGTCTTTTGTGTATTTATTCCATTGAAGCTCATCTTTTGAAGTTAATACAAGTACCTTCTTAGAAGTTTTTCACTCTTGTTGGATTTTTTTCTCTTCTTATTATTTGTAGATTTATTTTCTTTGCTATGAAATTCTTGATTTGCCTCATGAATCTCATAGCTATGGAAGGCTAATCTTCTTGTCTAGTCAAGATGATGTTCAGTGAAAGTAATTTGTCTTCTTTGGTAGATTGGGAGTGTCAATTCATATTTGCTTGCATCTTGTGTTTTGATATTCTTTACTTGTGTTCATCGCTATTCTTGTGTTGAATTAGCTACCCAACACTTGCACTTACACACCTTATTGAGATCGAGAGAAGATATTTGGTGTGAGAAAATGGGTAAAGAGACTGATTGGTAAAATCGACCTTGATTGGAATTCGATTACTTATGAGGGGTTTATAGCTTGTTCTATGCGACCCAAGAGAGTAAATGCATGCTAATCATTAGGCTAACATAGTAGTTAGACCAAAGAGAAAGCATAGTGCGGTTGTTGTGCACCTAACGGTTACAACCACTAAACTGGGGGCTAGCACTACCAAATTAGAGCAAGATCAACATTGGATGGTTGGTAGGTATGAAGTTTTACTCCCATGAAACTATAGAAGATAGTTACTTGAGCTCACATTATCTTGAATAACACTTTGTTTCATTCGGAATCATGCTCATGTACTTGTTTTACTAGCTACTTTAGCTTAACCGGAGTTGTATTGACTCTATAAATTCATCATACTCTTAGTTGACGTTGACTTAAACCAAAGAAATACAATCATTTGGTACTTCACCTCACATCTATGTGGATTTTTGACTTTGCTCAACATTTCTAGGCTGCAATTGACCTGGTGCACTCGCAGGTGATTTTGGAAACATGGAAAATGTTAATCAGTCGGATTTACATGGAGATCCTAAACTAAAACTAAAATACATATGTAAGGACGGCGTATGAAATCTTGAATTAGTTGATCAAAATAAGTTCAAGTACTACGAATAAGTTTTAGGATGGAATCAATCAAGAAACTAAACGTAGTACGCATAATTCACTTCCATCAATTAACTTATTTTCTTCATCGAAACGAAATAACCACATAAAGTGGACATATAACTCACACCGCACCTGGTGGGACTCGAACTCAAAACCTCATGGTCTTGGGGCCTCAGCTTAATCAATTTGGAAAAGCCTAATTAATCACCAGAACAATAATAATCGAATTCGTCAAAATCAAAGATAAAAGAAATAGAATTGCCAATTTTTCTAGATTAACGTAGATGAATCCTAAATTAAAAAGCTCCGTCGAATTCCTCGAAGAATAGTGCATTGTATTCACTCCGTTCCTATTTATCTGAGTCAGTTGCCAAAATCACACATATTAAGGATGTGAGTTAATGCATTAGCTTTTACAATAAAATGACTAGAATGTCCTTAAATATAATTAATGTGCCCTTGTTTTTATATCTTTTAATGAAATAAATAAGGGTAAATCAAGTAAAAACACAATAAATATCGCATTGGAAATTATATTACCTCAGTTATCGTAGAACGGAGAGAGCATATGATACTAAATATTGACGTACTCTTAAAGTGTGACTAATTCGGGTTGAATTCACGATGATTTGAAGATAAATCAAATTATTCAAAAGCACACCAATAGTAATTTATTTAGTTTATGTTCCTCTTAATAAGAAATTAGTTTCAACTTGTTTGGACCGAGTTGGTTTTTCAGTTGGGTTGTTTTCTTGTCTTCCCACAATAACAATTGTAGCTTAACAAATACAAGCCTGGCCCATGTCGATTTTATATATGCTTGGGAGTTTCAAGGGATATTTTTTTCAATGGTTTAGCCCAGTACCAATTTTGTTAGTATGGTTTAGGTATAGTGATCCACTAAACCGTTTTTTTGTGTGACAATTCACATACAGCGATATAACATATAGGGCATGTTTGGTATAGAGAAAAACAAATAAAAGAATAGTAGTGAAAATAGACTTGAGAAAAGAAAAGCTGAGAAAAGAAAAGAATTGATTAATTAAAAATGTAAGAAAATATGGATTTATTTATTAATAAGAAGAAAAAAAATCTTTTCTTTTCTCAAACAACTTTTCTCAAGGGTCGGGAGAGAATAGATATCTGATAAAAGAATGCTTTTTTGAGAAAATTTGAGAAGTTGATTAAAAAAAAAAGCCGTTTCTTTTCTTAGGGTAACCAAACATGACACAGTTGAGAAAAGAATACAAAATTTTTCTTTCTCAAGTCTTTTCAGTACCAAATATGTGCATTGTGTATTTATTAAAGCAAAAGTTTATGTGCATCTCTATATTCATGCACATATACCAACTAAAACTTTCAGTCATATCCGTCCAAATAAAATAAAATAAAATTTCCCAATCAACTATTTTGAAACTCAACATAATCATTTTAATACTTAACATGAAATTTAATAAACACAACAATTTTGACATTTTAAAGATGTATGAGGTGACTGATTACGTGGACTTTCACTTTGATGTAAAATCGATTGATTAATGATTAACATTAAAAGTTAAAAGTATCTTTAGAGTTTTACACTATGATAATTCAATTTTTGCTTCATTAAGTACATCACATTGTCACTAACTATAAACACATAGTAGCACATAAAGCACATAAGACCATGTCTAACATACAGGAACATTTCAAGGCCGTACCAACATCAAACTCATATCCTATCTCCACTACTCGTAACCAATACACATAAGACAGTTCATAGAAAAGTAACTAAAAAACTTAATAAAGCATTGAAAACACCCTTTAGCAGATACCTGACAACACTTGACCATGTCTTGTACGTGCAGTTTAACATGAAACAATAATCAAATCATCTTAAAACCACGATCTTTAAACTAAAAACGGAACATTTTAATAAGGTGAACACTTTATCTTAAAGACAGGAGCGAACTACGCACCAAAATCATCCTACTTCCAAAACATACGCGAATATACAAACACTCAAAACCCCAACCTCAAAGCCAAGAACCACAACTTAACAAGATCAATCTATGAATTTACAATGATTACCTTCTTGAGTAGAACCAAGATCCCAAACTTCTCCCGAATCGAGATTTTTTTGGCCGAGACTCGACTTGCAGACACGTTTCAGGCATCAAACCGGCCTCTTAAGCGAGAGCGGTGCTCGGTTTGTGAGCGAAAGACTTGGGCATATCCTGGGCTTGTCCGGGATGTGCAGGACTCGCCCCGAGCACTCGGGACATGTCCGAGGCAGGGCGGGACGCGTTTAATCGTGGGTGGTGCTCGGTTCAATGAGCCAACTCTCCCGAACTTCCGAAAACACAATTATGATGAAGTCTAGGGCTCATTTAGAAGCGTATCTATAGACTTTTAGAGCTTAGGTCGGTTTTTCAAAGACTCCAAGGAAAAAAAAGCTAAAAGGAAAGAAAAAGGAAAAACAAATTCCAAAAGGACTAAAACACCTTTACAAATTTCTTGGTTTTACATTCTCCTCTCCTTATAAGAAGTTTCATTCTCGAAACTTGATGCACCATGTAAGGAAGGATACTCAAGAGAAGAGAAAAACCACTAACAATATGGTCTCGAGGAACTTGATTAAAACCTAAATATCAAAGATCTGAACAAAGTGTTTATGCCCAAGCTTTCACAACTTAGGTTTGCCCAAGTTTTTCAAACATAGTCTATAATACCAGCTGTAATGCCTATATCTCGGATTCGAGTCCTTATCCGGACACGGGATGTTCGGCGCGTGACATTAAGAATAAACCCCAAAACTCGCCTCGTGTCATATCAGAGTAATAAAGGATTCGTGGAGAAGAAAACAACCTAAAGACTCAGGAAATAGACCCTTTGGGTCTTCCAAAACAACCATAATCATTATACAACTGCTGTCAAACTAGGTCATAAATAACTGAAAGGAAATACTATTATCCATTACAACTCACTATTCTGAAAAGAAAGAACAACCGTAAAAGGAGACTAAAACATAAACGACTCCGTTGTTCCATCCTAAGCTAGCACTCCAAGCTCGTTGTCAAATCACCATGTACCTGCAATCTTCTTATTCCAAATAAAAGAGTGAGCACCGGCCGGGCGCTCAATAAGGAGAAAGAAGATCAAAAGAAAATATTCATGTATGTCGAATGTTGGGAGACAAGACATGAATCCACTTCATTCAGTTATCAAATATTTTTAAAAACATAAATTGACACGTTATAAAACTACTTATAAAAGCATGACTCGAAACACAACTGAACCAACATTAAACCATGCATTGAAACATACCTATTAACTACATTCAGTTCATCGTGTATGTACTTGATCGTTACATTACTTACTTACTTAACCTACTCATTTTCTTGACATACTCTCGTCTTTTCTTGACTTCTCTTGTCTGATCTTAAGTCTTACTTACTTGACATGAGGGCATGGTGCGTCACGGGGAACATGACCAGTCATTTGTCCAACGTGAGGCTAGGCCACGGTACCCTGTTCATTACATCGTCTTGAGAACGACATGGGGAATACAACTAGTCACTCGTCCAACATGGGACTTAGAACCTATGGTACTCCATTCAGTACATCGTGGGGTCACTAACTATAAACACATAGGATCACATAAAGCACATAAGACCATGTCTAACCTACAGGAACATTCCAAGGCCGTACCAACACCGAACTCCCATCCTATATGAACTACTCGTAACCAAGACACATAAGACGGTTTATAGAAAAGTAGCTAAAAAACATAATAAAGCTTTGAAAACACCATTTAGCAGATACCCGACAACACATGATCGTGTCTCGTTCGTGCAGTTTAACATGAAACAGTAATCAAATCATCTTAAAACCATGATCTTTAAACTAAAAATGGAAATTTTTTACAAGATTAATTTTTTACCTTAAAGATGAACCGAACATCATCATACTTTCAAAACAAAAGCGAATCTACAAACACCCAAAACCCTAACCTCAAAGCCAAGAACCACAACTTAACAAGATAAATCTACGAATTGAACCAGGGATAACGATGATTACCTTCTTGAGAAGAACCAAGATCCAAAATTGCTCCCGAATCAGGATCTTCCTTGAAACTGAGACTCTAACCTGCAGACACGTCCTGGACAAGGTCAGACTCGTCCTAGACACCAAAACTGGGCCGCTTAGCCGAGAGAAATGCTCAGTTCAGTGAGCCGGAAGACATGGGTATGTCCTGGGATTTTCCTTGGATGTTTGGGACTCATCCTGGGCACTCTGAGACATGTCCGGGCAAGGTTAGGATGCTTAACTGAGGGTGGTGCTCGGTCCAGCGAGCAAACTCTCCCTAAAACTCTGAAAACATGATTCTGATGAAGTCTATGGCTCCATGAAGCATTTTTATAGACTTTTCAGGGGGTAGGTTGGTTTTCCAAAGACTTGGAGGAAAGGAAAAAGAAAAATAAATTCCGAATGTATTAAAATACTCGTATAAAGATGTGATGGTTTTACATAACTCGTTATATATTTGGTGTCAATTTTTTCACCTCACCTTTATAAAGATACTAGTGCGTAGCAATCAAATGCATTTGCACGGGTGTTGTTATACAAGTATAGTTGCTTTGTAAGTGATGCAATCCATAATGAAAGATTATACTAAAAATAAAAGCATAAGCGGATATATCTTTAATATAGAAGCTTATTCAAGATTATATATATATATATATATATATATATATATATATATATATATATAATAATAATAATAATAATAATAATAATAATAATAATAATAATAATAATAATAATAATAATAATAATAATAATAATAATAATAATTGTTGGAAATAATACTTGTGTATTGATGATGATTAAATCACGTGATTAATAAGATCACTTATAACCCATGATGATGAAGTCAAAACTAAGCTGTTATAGTGCATAATGGAAGAAGAAGAAAAGCGATCACCAGAGAAAAATGTATAAGTTCTATCTAGAAGTGCGAACCTTGTATAGGTTATTTCAGACAAGCATCGTAATAGTTAGAAACTAGGCAAACAGCTTAGTCGCAACAAGAAAAACTGAGTTTATATATGAAGAACAGAGGAAGCAGACTCAGTTATGCAAGAACTGAAAAAGATAAGCTCGCTGAGGGACACAGACTCAGTTGGCATATCTAAGAAGACTGAAGAACTAAGGGACACAGACTCAGTTGTTGAAGACTGAAGAACTGAGGTGGCAAACTCAGTTAGAAGCTGATTAAGCCGTGACTATAAATCAGGATTCAGGCAAATCTGTGGTGACCTGAAAATGAACTATAGATCATGTAAAGTTGAATAATCTTAAGGACAAAGAATATCAGTTATCAGGAGAAGAAGGAAGCTGAATAGTGTACTCCGACTTAGTCAACAAAAGTCGGATGTCAAGAATACAAGCTACTCAGTTTTGAAGAAGAGTAGAAAACTGAGTTAAGGCCCTGTTGAATTTGAACTGACAAAACGACAAAAGGTCGTACATATGACGTTGGCTAAACGACAAATGTAACGGCTACAAGAGCTAGTTGACCGTTACATCACCCCTATAAATACACAGAGAAAAAGGATTGAAGATGAGAGGATCGGAGAAGTTTTGAAAAGCACATATCTAAAGATCCTGACCCAGAAAATCAGATTTCATATCTAGAAAAAGGGAAGCCAATAGAATTGCCTTGGAGATTTAAAAGAAAGATCCAGCAACCTATTAAAGGGGAAGAAGGCATCTTGGAGCTACAACACTATATCCAGAAGAATCAGACAGCTCACTGAATTAATCTTTTTGATTAATTCTAAACCTAACATTTGTGGAAAATGGTTGGCTGTGCATAGTTTGAGGAGAGCAACTTCACCTTTCCTCATACGGTTGCAACTTGGTTGCCACAGCTATTGGTGCAGTCTGCGGACTGTGTGTATGTCAGTGGTGAGCTGGTGAAGGAGTCATTCCACCTCCGAAGGATCGGTGTGCGAGAATGAAAGGAGCAATCCTACCTTTCTTCATTATGTGTGAGCAGTGAAACTAGGGTGTCGTGAAAGGATTGTCATTAGGCTAGGATTTTGTAGCGGCTATCTCAAAATTCTAGTGATACCTCCTACACCCACGAGGAGAAGGGGGCGTCGCGGGATTACACCACCCGGAACTTCCATAAACAAATCTTGTGTTGATTTATTTTATACTTTTACATTTGTCTTGTGATTGTTCTAATTATTGCATAATCACTTCATCACTTCACTCAACAAACATTAGACATTGAATCGGCACTCAAAGCGATACATAGGAGGTTGATTTTTATTGACACATCTATTGCACTAAGGCTAGTTCTATCCACCGCGCGATTAACTAGACTAAGAATAAGTCAAGTATTGACTTACACTCGATTGAGTTATTTGAACTCCCGCACAAGTTAAGGGACAGAACAAAAGCGAAGCGGCGTCGGTTTGAGTTTCGGAGAGCTTCGATTCTGAGGTACTTTCGATTTTGGGAAAGTTTTGGTGACAAGTTAATTCACCCCCTCTCTAAACTTGTGTTAGCCATTCCAAGGACCAACAATTGGTATCGGGGCGATGCTTGCATTTTGAAGAGATCCATTCTCGATTCTCGATGTCAGTTTGTTTGCTTGAAATGGCGGCCATCGATTATTTCCGATACACACCCGATTGTTGGAAGCCCTCATTTGTATCGATTGTAAAAGCACTTAGTTTGATTTCAATGGTAACATCCAGAATTAAAAGTTGGCTTACTCACCCCCTGACTTATTTTTTGCAAAATGTATCGATTTTGAGGATCAATTATACGAGAGGTTGATCGACAAATTTGAATACAAATCAGAACTTCAACTCAGTGATGATGTGGATACGAACTTCAATGTTTATATAGACAAATCCAGAGGAGTTTCATCACCAAGAGATCTCTCAGAAGAAGAAGAAAAGAAGTTGTTGCAAGTTACTATTGATATAGAAGATTCATTAGAGCAACAAAAGAATGTACATTCAAATATTAAAACTGCATCAAACCATCAAGAAAATGTACATTCTTCTACTCAGTTATCATTTATTTGAACTCAAGAAGAGAAACTACGAACTTGTCAAGTTCACCGAAAAACTCACATTGGAATTAAGATTAAAAGACATAGAACTTGGCAAAGCAAAAGATTGGAATGAGTTTCTTGGCGAGATGTCAAATCTTCTTTGAAAGATTAATGTCTAGTAGATTTGACAAAAGCAATGATGATTCCTCACCCCTACCCAGTCTTGAGATTTCAAAGAGTATAAACTCTAGACACCAAGATACTGGAAGACCTAGTGGATTACACAAAGAAATTAAAGATGAAAAATCTAAAAGAATCCTTGTGAAATCAACTAAAGTTGAGCGTAATGGTTTATCTAGAAAAAGAGTCGAGAAGGCTTAATTCTCTCAACCAAGAAACCGAAAGTTATACTTGATAACTAATCGGACCGGACCCGAGAGGATATGGGTACCGAAGAAAACTTAAAAGCGTTTGCGAGGGAAAAAGTCAGTGTTTATTGCAAAATCCTCAGAAAAACTGACTTCTACATAAAGCTGAAAATGCAAAAGCTGATGAAGGGCAAATTGGTCAAAAGTAGAAAACTTTCCAGCTACCATCTGTCGTTTGGGCTGACATGACAAATCACTTATTGCCACGTGTCAATCAGGGAGAAAAAGTAGATGTACATCCTTACAAATCTCATTGATTGCGGCACGACTCTTATTTGAAAACGATTGAAGACTCAAAAACTCAATCTTGACAAAATCCTGCTCAAATTCATAATCTTCAAAGTTCCCCCAAGAATTCTCAAATCAGAAAATCATGGAGTGATACAACATTGATGAAGGAATCACCACAAGCCTAGACGATTTTTGTCAAAAATTTTCAAACTCCACTCTGTCAACTCAGATTGTAAGCAAAATCAAGAAAATTCGAGGATTGGAGAATTTGATTGATACAAAGGTCACTACTTTGTGTCCAGACGGCATCAAAGACTTCTACAAAAATGCCGTAATCACCAATGGTGGAAAGAGTTTCAGGATGGCAGTTCAAAATAAAAGCATTAATGTTGATGAACATTTGCTTTCACTAGTCTTTGGTTTGGACATATATGGAGGATCTTCATCTCTCACCTTTGGGAATGAAGAAAAAGGCAAGCTCTGGAATATCACAACACTCAACAAGGACGAGAAGAATTTCATTGGATCCATCTATCAACAGAAACAAGAATTCGCATTTTTGACGATCCTTCTGACCAAAAATGTCATTGGTCATGCTCAGAATTTCTACACTCTTTCGACAGATAAACTAAAGTTGATTTATGCTATATGGTTTGAAGAGAGATTGGATTGGAACAAGTTTGTTCTCAATCATTTGATCAAACAAATTTCAGACGAGAAAGAAAGCCAAAGAAAGGAAGGCTCTTGGAGAAAAGTTTTCTTGAAAAAATGATACACTTATACGGTTCAAAGGATACTAGATCATTTCCCCATTTCAAAATCCACACAAGCAGAAGTGAAACACAAATCGGTGTCACTTTGGAGTAAAGAAAGAGGAGAATCGTTGAAGAAGAAAGAAGTGAAATTTTGATTCTAGTTCAAGTGGGATTTGTAAGATTGGATGATGAACTTTGAGAAGACAAAGAAGGATGTGGAACAAATTTGAGGTTAAGAAAAGCGGCGAAGATGTAATTCAGATTGATGATGGCTGAAGGAAGTGAGCGTGAAGAAAGCAAGAAAGTGAACATCCAAGCTGAGGACGCATGGAGAATACCATTGAAGAGCAAAGAGAAGCCTTGGAAGATCTTTGAATTTTATGAGGTGATTATGAAAAGGCTGTCAAGTCATGATGTTCATTTTCATTATCAAGAACCAAGCCCCTCATCTAAGGCTTATGAGGCATCTACAAGCAAATCTGCATTGAAGAATCTCGGCGTCAAAGCTGAAATCAAGAGAAGCTGGAAGGATTGAAAGAGATCATTGAAAACTGATGCAAACTCTACAGTGAAAAACTCTACAATCTACATGACTTTATTGGAAAAGCACATTACTCGGGTTTAAACAAGTACTCTAACATCATCACCTTACATAAGTTGTTTGAAGAAAGCTTTTGCATATCTTCAAACAAGGGGAAGAAAGCGAAGGTGATGAAGAGAATGATGAAGAAAAGTGAAGATGATCTTGCTGGCGATGTTGATAAAGCGGAAGAGAAAACTGAAGCTGGTAAATCCGAAGAATTCTATGCCAAACAGTTGGTGGAAGAACAAGATAAACAAGTAGATGCTGATCTACGAACAATCCAACAAAATGGAGAAGAAGTTGATGATCTGATCGAGAGTTAAGCTGCGAGAAGAGACCTTCTGAGAAACAAGAATGAGAAAGATGAAGAAGCCTCGAGTCAAAGGCATCTTTGAATATCAGGAAGAAACTTGCAATCGTGTCGATTGAAAGAAAGTCTAAAAGCGATAAAAGATAGAAAGACAAGAACTGAGGGGGAAAAGACTAAAGGCAAGGAACTTAGTCTTATTTTTTAAGAAGAAGAGAAGTTGATGAATGAGGAAATCAAGGAGATCCTGATAAAATTTAAGAACCAGGACAATGAAGAGGCAAATCAGTTAATCAATGAATACTTGGAGATCAAGCCTAGAGATGGTGAATCAAAAGAAGAAGGAAAGGCAAGAAGACTCCTGAAGACAAAAAGAACATCTTTATTGGTGAAAAACTGATGAATTTGGAAAAATGAAATTTGTAATCTTTTTTTAGTAATTCAGTTTGTTGTGGCATAATCTTGTAATGAACTCAGCTGTTTAGTTTGTTATCTTAATTTCTTTTGTTATGTTTTCTTGCATTATTCTTTTATTATTGCTTTTAGGGAGGGTTATGATACATCATCAAAAAGGGGGAAATTGTTGGAAATAATACTTGTGTTTTGATGATGATTCGTCACGTGATTAATAAGATCACTTATAACCCATAATGATGAAGTCATAACTAGCTGTTATAGTGCATAATGGAAGAAGAAGCAAGAAATAGTCTAGAGAAAAATGTATAAGTTCTTTCTAGAGTCTGAACCTTGTATAGGTTATTTCAGACAAGCATTGTAATAGTTAGAAACTAGGCAAACAGCTGAGTCGCAACAAGAAAACTGAGTTTATATATGAAGAACTGAGGAAGCAAACTCAGTTATGCAAGAACTGAAAAAGATAAGCTCGTTGAGGGACACGGACTCAGTTGGCATATCTAAGAAGACTGAAGAACTGAAGGACATAGACTCAGTTGTTGAAGACTGAAGAACTGAGGTGCAAACTCAGTTAGAAGCTGATTAAGCCGTGACTATAAATCAGGATTCAGGCAAATCTGTGGTGACCTGAAACTGAACTATAGATCATGTAAAGCTGAATAATCTTAAGGACAAAGAATATTAGTTATCAGGAGAAGAAGGAAGCTGAATGGAGTACTCCGACTTAGTCAATAAAATTCGGATGTCAAGAATACAAGGTACTCAGTTTTGAAGAAGAGTAGAAAACTGAGTTAAGACCCTGTTGAATTTGAACTGACAAAACGACAAAAGGTCGTACATATGAACGTTGGCTAAACGACAAATGTAACGGCTACAAGGGTTATTTGACCGTTACATCACCCCTATAAATACACAGAGAAAAAGGATTGAAAATGAGAGGATCGGAGAAGTTTTGAAAAGCACATATCTAAAGATCCTGACCCAGAAAATCAGATTTCATATCTAGAAAAAGGGAAGCCAATAGAATTGCCTTGGAGATTTAAAAGAAAGATCCAGCAACCCATTAAAGGGGAAGAAGGCATCTTGGAGCTACAACACTATATCCAGAAGAATCAGACAGCTCACTGAATTAATCTTTTTGATTAATTCTAAACCTAACATTTGTGGAAAATGGTTGGCTGTGCATAGTTTGAGAGAGCAACTTCACCTTTCCTCATACGGTTGCAACTTAGTTGCCATGACTATTAGTGCGATCTCATGATTTGTGTGTGTATGTCGATGGTGGTGGTGAAGGAGTCATTCCACCTCCGAAGGATCGGTGTGCGAGAATGAAGGAGCAATCCTACCTTTCTTCATTATGTGTAGAGCAGTGAAACTAGGGTGTCGTGAAGGATTTGTCATTAGGCTAGGATTTTGTAACGGCTATCTCAAAATTCTAGTGATACCTCTACACCACGGAGAAGGGGGCGTGCGGGATTACACCACCGGAACTTCCATAAACAAATCTTGTGTTGATTTATTTTATGCTTTTACATTTGTCTTGTGATTGTTCTAATTATTGCATAATCACTTCATCACTTCACTCGACAAACAATAGACACCTTTGAGTCGACACCAAAGCGATACATAGGAGGTTCAGATTTTTATTGACACATCTATTGCACTAAGGCTAGTTCTATATGCTGCCAGTTAACTAGACTAAGAATAAGTCAGTATTGACTTATACTCAGTTGAGTTAGCTGAACTCCGCACAAGTTAAGGGACATGAACAAAACTGAACTGAGCGTCAGTATGAGTTTCAGAGAAACTCAGTTCCTGGGGTACTTTCAGTTTTGGGAAAGTTTTTGGTGACAAGTTTATTCACCCTCCCCCCTCCCCCTCTAAACTTGTGTTAGCCTTTCCAAGGGATCAACAATAATTGTCATAGTAGCGCCTTTTATATTATATAAATAGATGTTTAAAGGCATAGTACATAAGCAAATCATATTGTTTGACGTTGAAAAAAATTGAATAGTCTAAGAGGTTTTTAGTTTCAGCTTCTTTAGTGGGCTTGAAGTTGTGTCTTCCAGTGGCGGATTTTGTATCTCATTGCACTCTGTTGACGTCTTATCGCTTTGTAGTGCTTAGGGGTTTTATCACTGTAGTGCTGTGAGATACAAAGCAATGAAAGCTTGAATATTTGTTCGGTATTAAGCGGAAAGGTGTTACACACCTTTAATATTTAATCAATTTGAATACACTTTATCTATAGATTTTTAGCGTAGAATAATAGTTGCAAATTCTATTTGAAAGCGGAAAATAATATTCATCTACGACATTCATAATATTTATTTAATGTATTTTATTATGTTCAATATTATTTAGAAAAAAATTACAAGCATACAAAGTTCTTTTTTAATACCTAGTCATCCATGGCAGAGAGTTCTTTGGCTGTATGATGCAGCAAGTATTCATCACTTTTGTCCAAGAATGTTGCCTTTATGGAGCCTGAGTCATCAGTTATTTCAGCCCAAACTTTGCAACTGTTTTCGAAAGTAAGTATATGAGTCCATGCATATATTGTTTTGTAAGGGAAAAAAAGGAGAGGATAGTGGATAGGTTTACAAACATATAACACACAAGCGACGGTA
This sequence comes from Gentiana macrophylla, assembly GCA_026214975.1. NCBI lineage: Eukaryota > Viridiplantae > Streptophyta > Magnoliopsida > Gentianales > Gentianaceae > Gentiana > Gentiana macrophylla. The sequence goes on from CM047807.1 coordinate 17,201,442, forward strand.
TTAATGAAATGAGAATTGTGCCATTTTAAGCTAACAAAGTCATTGAAACATAATTCACACCACATTGCGATTGGCTGAATAAGGAATATAGGACTTATAACATGAAATATTTCTATACACACAAACACACACACACACATATAAATATTGTGTATTGAAGAAAAAGACGCAATAAGTAATATACCAATTGCGCAACTCCCAGACTTGGGGGATGTTCGGTTCAACTACAATGAAAGATGATGGTGTGGTTGTCAAAGAAACGCCTATAAAAAGAGGAAGTATTTGGTTATAGTAGTAGTTGCATAAGCGTAAGCTCGATGAAACAATAAATCGATGCAAGAATATGTACAACTTTGAGTAGGTCTTTAACCTTAGCCACTTGCACATGATTACAAGTCTTTGTTTCTAGCATGTCAGCTAATTGCATTCCTTGATACTTCATGAAGCTCCCCTATAGTGTCAAAAGCATCTCTTCATGTTGTAATGATTAGTATTAGTCATTAGTCAGTGATTGTTGAATTCGTTGTAGAGCAAGCAACGTTAACATACTCTTGGTCAATAATTGTGCATTCTTGAAGTGGGGTTAGAATTCCTTTGATTTGCATTTCTCTAGGTGGCTTCACAGCAATGACAACAGCTACCATATCTGTGTGTAACACAAGACATTGTTTGTATTAGAATTTTAAGTCAAGAGTCATAAATAATAGGAATTAAAGTACATGTCTATAGCATTTCATATTTGCATGATTACTTTTTTTTTCTTCTTCATATTCTTAAATTGAAGAGAATAATAGATGGTTTTTCTATTACCAATTGTCTCTCCATTGTTGGCAAGAAGAGATAAATTAGAGAAAGGTATTCTCTCAATGTTAGGGTAAGCAATTATTTCTTGCTTGTCCACGACAGGCCGAATAACTATGGATCTTATTAAAATCCACTCCATTGTCATTCCTTTTGCACCACTGAGATATTTAGGCTTGATATTATCCACTTTTGCGCCACCAATGTAGTAGGTCTGGAAAGGTTGTAAAGCATCATGTAGCAGTTGAATTTCGTTGTTCCAAATGACACCATGGACTTTATTGTTTTGTATATAGCATACAATTGAATTATATAATCAGTAATAAGCAATGGAATAAAAAAGAACATTTTAAGTATGTAAAGTGAGTTGAAGAATAACCTGCTCATCAACAAGCATTAACTTGTGCAGTGTTTTTGTTCTCACCCATTTCTTGTGGATTGCACTTTTCCATCACTAAAACGTTTGCTCTCCACTGTGCGGCTTGATTTGAGAGATGTACAATTGCTTTGCCATTTTCTAAAATAGTCTAAAATAGAAGGAAAGTGAAATCTGGGTTAACACATAATGTATTTAGATTTTAGACTGTCAATTTATTGTTTTCCCCATTTTTTAGATTTACCCAAACAGACTGTGAAAAATTGTTTTTTACTTGCGCACTTTGTTTGCATTAAGTATGCATGACTACTTTTATATATGAAGATTATGTTGAACACTCAAAGTTTACTTGAGTAGGTATAAATAGATGCTACAAAATTTGTTTGCAATTTCTACCAATCTGCCAATTATAAGTTATAAATAATGACTTGCAGGGCTACTTTCTTTAGTACTTATCTTTCTATATTGTGAGGATTCATTTCAATTTCTGAAGAACAGAACAAAACGAATGTGACAGAATGAAAGCAAGCACAATGGAGATTACAAAATAATCACAATTTGCATTGAAACAAAGTATAAGTAGAATTCAATAGGCCATTAAAAGATTTAGCCTCTCCTTTCATTTAAACAAGCGATATTGACATTACCAATGTTTTTAAGGCCATTAAAAAGATTTAGCCTCTCGCTTGTAATAGAAGTATTCATCAGAGAAATAAAAATCAAAACCCAAATCAGCAAAATTCAGTGAAACAAAAATCAATTCTACCCAAATCGGACATAAGTACATACAATTGCATAGAATCCAGAATCATTTACAGACTACTTAAAATTTCAACATTGCAATATTTAACAAGAAATAGAAAACAGGAGGAAGCGTACCTTTAACATCGTGTTGAGAGCCTCAGCATCTGGATAGTTTAAATACAATTTAATCAAAGAGAGAAGAAATTGTTGGTAGGATAATAGTCGGATGTTACAACAATTGATATGATTTGTGAATGCCTTTAGCAATTCCACCCATAATTATGCTTAGACAACGGATTGGTTTCCGAATTTAGGGCGTTGTTTTCAGCTGTAATTTATTTGCTAATAATTACCGCTACTATTGAATTGCAATTGAATGAGAAAGAAATAAAATGCGTTGTTCTATCGGGAGAGATTGACGATAAAAAAAATAAATAAAAAAAAATTGACATTAAAAAAAATTTCGGAGGAAACATAAAAAATTAATCAAACAACATTAACACATTTTGTATTGATGTTTTTTTCGGGGGAAAAATTATATACACTTCTTGCGTCCTTATTCCTTTAAAAATTAAAAACCAAAATCATCTTATTAACATAATTTTATTAGTCCGCGACTGATCTGAACCATATAGTATCAACCGAGAATAAAACTGTATAATCCGAATTTATCCACGTAATGCTAACTGTCTAACTGTGGTGTCACCACAAACACAAGAATTATCAACGTTCTATTGTATCGATATAGGCACCGAATTATGCACGTTCTATTGTATGGATATAGGCACCTCCCGGAATGCAAGGGTTGGATAGGTAGCTAAAAAATTAATGAACCTCAGAAAAAGCTAAAATATGCCGAGTGGAATTAAATGCACCTCCATTTTGATCCTGAAAAACACTTCAGTTCTTGCAAGAATATATCCAGACAATACATTGATGTAATTATTCAGCTCGATGATCTAATGATGACCGCCTCAATTTTTTTTTTTTTTTTTTTTTTTTTGGGTAATAACAGTAATTAAGTTTGTAATCCATCCTCATATGTTTAATTTACCAAGATCGAGCAAGTGAGTGAATGAGACATTGTCAATGTGACCGAATGTAATGATCCCATAACTTGTTTCAACTTTTCGTAATTATTGAGTTATGTTTATCCAGCACTTCGGTGTCAGAAGTGCCGCCTAAACGGTGGGTTTGAAGTCTGCTCACATAATAGGTTGTGTTACTATATATGAATTATGACACTCTATACACAGTACCATGAACTCTAAACGTTGTACGAGCCTTCGAGTGCTTTTTCTTCATTAAAACTTCGTCTAATTTTCTTCGTTCGGTACACTATAAGCACAAACAGATTCCTCTCAGCGTAAAGATAATTTCAGCAGTGAATTCAATACGTTTTTCATCTGAACCTCAATATTAACCATTTTGGATAGGGTTTTTCTATTCTAAATCGTTTTTAATGATTCCATACCATAAATCCACTGTTTTATTAAGTGATTTGCAAAATTCAGCATATTTTCATAATTCTTTAGAGCCTTAAACATAGATTAGAGATAAGAGATTATACTCTTATCATAGATAGATGGTTCTCATTCATTGTGATTGTGAAAAGTAATTGGTGTTTTTAGATAAGAGGCCTTGTTTTATCATTGATAAGCTTGCATGTAGGGACACTTGGCACATGTATTTGACAGATGTAATTAATATTCCTTAGTGTTACAGTCGTTAGATAAGAGAGAGATATTTGTATCCAGAAATGATTCAATGAAGAAAGTAATGAAATTCCTCTATTTCTATGTTTGATTTTTTTATGTTAAATTTCTAAGTTGTTATCAGAGTGGTTAAGCCGTCGCCATGGAAGCTCCACTGGCCCAGTTACTAGCTCATCACAGATAATGACCGGAGCTCTAGGAAGTCAACCGAGTCCAGTAGCTACTTGGCTTCCATCTTCATCGCTTTTCCCAAGAATTACTGGCGTTTACGCTACACAGATGTCACCCCTGCCACCACCGCGGATATGTCTTTGCAAATCCAAGTGCTTTGCCGATCAGTGGTGTTAACACTCTTGGAGGTAATCTTAATCAATTTTGTTCAGTGAAATTGGATAGAAACACTGTGGAAGTTCACGGTCTTGCCTAAAATTAAAGGTCATAAACTTGATTCACATCTATTTGGTACAAAACCTTGTTGATCGCGTGTAAGTCACTAACGTCGATATTACTAGCAAGAATACTAGGTACATCGTAGTTTAGTAAATGCGAGTCAAGGTCGATCCCATAGAGACAATGCAACTATAAGTATAAACGATTCTAACCTAATTAAGAAGCAACATAGAGGCGGTCATGGACCAACAATAAACAATAAGAAAACAAACTTGCTATTTCTCCCCCTCTTCTCACCGATCTACTAACTTGGATTAGTTAATCGTTACGTTTACTTCCCCACATAATTTCCTTAAATTAATCGCGAGTTTTCGCTTTAATTATCATTATCATTTACGGGTGCAACTCCTACTCTTATCTACTCCGAAAATATTAGTAGATAATCTATCATAAGCTACCTCCTTAATTGGTCGTACTTAGTCCATACGCATAAAGAACTAGAATTGCGATATCGGCGCTAACTCATCCCGCTAACCCGCTGAGGCGGTATCGACATTGATCGACGCGTTCTGGGTCCATTCAAGACTATGTCCGAACTTAGCACTTCACTATTAAGTATTTCATGCGGTTCACGATTGCAATAAGCGATTGGCCAAATCTAACCTCACATTAATTAAACACAGCCGATCAGCGTGGTGTAGTGAATCGATTTTAGGTTTTGAAATAATCCTCGGTAAACGGTATAGACCACCGGATTACCGGGGGTCACTTTTCTATTTCTGGATCTACATTGCTCAATTACGATTAAAATAAGTAAATTATGGGTTCTTTAAACATACTGAGATGAACTAAAACACATAAATCGAACAGATCTACCATATTGAAGACAAAAGGCGTTCAAAGCTTCATACCTTCAACGATGGTGATACAGCTCGATCTACTCAAGCTAGAGATTGTAGAAAGGAGAAACCGAAATAACTCCTCAAAAGCTTGGAATAACTTTATTTCATCAAATTTGTATAATGTAATTGAATATAATTGAGAATATATTAATCATATGAAAGCTTTCAGTCTATGCGGCTTTATATAGATACAATAGCCGACTTAAGACTCTCTAAAACCCTAACCGACCTAGATAATACGGCAGAATCAATTTCGTGTCCGACAAGTCCTCGGTTTACCGGCCCTAGCCCTCGATAAACCGGGCCGACTTTTCTCCTTTTTTTCTTCAGAGCTTCTTCTTGGACTTTAATCATTTGCCCCAATATACTTATTTTAGTCGAGATCCATTCTACAATGCTCGGATCGGTACATCCTATAAAACACATAAAATGAGATAAAACAATACCAAATATTCGGAAAATAACATAGATCTTGAAATTACGATCCTGGAAACACTCACATAGCATTTAACATATATTCCACATAATAACGAGCCTATCTATCCTCTCTTGACCGAATTCGGGCGAATAAGGGTATAATTATTGGTACCATTTAGGGCGTTATCAACTACCCCCACAGCTTTTGATCGCGTCGAGCAAAAAGCGAAAAGAAACATGACACTCGATCGATTACACAAGTTAATTAAAAACAACTATGCCTCACAAAGTCAAGATCGAGATCATGCCATTCTTATCCATCAGTAATGCATTAAACACTATTCACGTCATGAGCCAATGTGTGTGTGCAATAACTTTAACAACCGCTTAGTAATGCAGACAATCTCACATTACATCAACCCGTAGTCGAACTAACCAGTCTTGAACATGTTATTTATCGATTAATTAATTGAGTTGGCAAGGCGGATCAAGAACCGAGTATGAATTACTCTTAGGCTCGCGTTTATCGGTCTATGCAAAAGTCGTGCGTCTTACGCTCCATCGACTCAAATATTTGCCAATGAGATTATAAATATATATATTTTAATGCACTTCTCTTTCTTGGCGAGTAAACTCTCATTGATTTAACTATCCTCACTGCCCCACTCATGATAAACTACCGAATCCGAAATTCGTTTGCCTTTATAAGCGTTTGGAACATGATTCGTGATGAAGTCAGGGTCCACTCTAGTCAAAGCAATATGATATCGACTACACACCAAGGGACGTGAGTTATACGTGCTTAAAATGGTGGCTCATAACAGAATATGCGCTTAATACGCCACTACTTCAGAAGTGGACATTCCTCTCACTCGTACAAAGTAAAACAAAGATGAAGTCAATTAATTCGAAAAGATCAAAGAAATCATATTTTTTCGAAATTCTGTTGAAATGTTACAAATTCTAAATGGTGAATCGTGCATCAAAGAGAATCAAGATAATCATGCAATTCATGGAATATAATGCTAAGAAGCTAAGTGACGCTCCTTACCCCCACTTAAACGAAACATTGTCCCCAATGTGTAAGATGAAAAATGAAAATGAGAAGGAACTTAGCTTCGGTTAAGGGTGGAACCAAAGAAGAATTGGATCGTCGTACAAATCATCGGGCTCATGGAAATAGTCCATGAAGAATTTGTGCTAAGTATCTCAAACATACCAAGAAGAATAGTGGCGACAAGAAACCGTATAATAAAATGGCGGCAGTAAAAGAGAAAATAAATTAACTCCAAAACAAATTAAGCCGTCAAAATCATTATATTAATATGATTCTGCTACATCAACTAGCTAGGAAATGAAAAATAAAAATAAAAACAAGAAATTGGAAAACAACAATAAAAGAAATAAAAACTAGTCATCATCAGAATAACCCTCAAAGTCATCTCTAGGCTCAAAATCGGGAGGTGGACGAGGTGGAAGCGGCGGCGAAGAAGAGGCCCGGTGATGTGGGGCGATCCTAGGTGGTGGGGGTCGATGGAAATGCGCCAAAGAAGTCTATAATCCTATCCATTTTGTGATGCAAACTACGCAATCTCTCGCGAGTGCTTCTCTAGCATAGCTCTCACGAGTCGGGGTGCTCGAGGGCGAGATGCACGCTCCTCTCGGCTCTTCCAACCCGTCTTGGAAATTTTTGAACCCATTGTGAACTAATCATAGGTTCGGGATCTTCCCAATCATCAGCGATGAGAATTTTCACCTCGTCCTCTAAAGCAAACATGTCAATCATCGGCCCGTATGGCAACAGTTCACGCTCGGATGTGGCGGCAAGCTCATGAATACGGCTATGCATTAGTAAACCGATGTTGACCAGAGATCCCTGCTCTAGATAAAACATCAACTCCGCCCTCTTGGCGGTGACAGAGACCGCGTGCTTGGTCGGTAGAAGGCGGGCACAAACAAATCTGTTGACCCGATCCCAGGATAATACGTTCTCTAGGAAGATGGTGGGGGCTCCCATAGGATTGCGCTTCCATTGCACCCTAAAATATTCAATTATCATGTTCATCCTCTCTAGATCTTCAATGTTGCTCGAGGATGTGTACTCATCCGGGCCATCGGTGGATTTCGAACCCCAAAATGAGAATTGATCCGCTCAAAAGAAAAATCAATCTTAACCCCTCGGACCATAGCAAATGTAACTCCGGGGTTGTGCGAAACATAAGCGTAGAATTCTCTGACCACCATGGCATTGAAGCCGAGTGTCGATTAAATGCTGCCATGTCGAGGTGTTGGGAATAAAATTTAGTTTTGATGATGATTCATCTTATTCAAGAACATGTTTGTTAACACCAATTGATGAAGTCTTTGAAACTATTTGTTATAGTGGAAAGCTAAAAGATGTCTAATATTTTGAATGTATAGGTTTTACTAAGTCGATAATTGTGTAGGTTATATCGGACAAGCAACGTAATAGATAGAAGTGTCGTAGAATAAAAGCTGGAAATCATCTAAGCGGTAATCACTTAGATAACTAGAACTGACCTTATGACTGAAGATGTACACCCAATAACTGAAGATCACTCAGAACTGAAGAAGGTAAGTTCACTGAGGGACACATACTCTGTTGGCTTATCTATAACTGAAGGATGAGGGAACAAACTCAGTTAAGGAAGATTGAATAACTGAGGGTTCAAACTCAGTTATGAAGATTTTAAGCCGAGACTGTAAAGTTAGAATTCAGGTAAGTCTGTGATGAGTGCAGGCGACTTTATGGATCTTGTAGAAGACCTAAGTATCATAAGAACAATGATATCTTAGATGATCTTTATAAGGAATGGTATAATCCGATCAGTCACATATAATCGAGATAAATAAATCTTGAAGTTTTGAAGTAGAATAAAGCTTCGATTAATGCTCTAAGTCGATTAGTAACCGAGCCCGACATACTCGATATAAAAGCGATCAGGAAACTCGATTTTATAAGTCGATCATCAACAAATTGAAAGTACATTTGAACGTTGTAAAGGAAACAACTCTATTGGATGAAATACTGACAAGTCAGAACTGTCACTAAATATAGCCGTTACAAGAAAAATGTTGATACAATTCGAATTCAAACGAAATGAACGTTCAACCTCACACTATAAATAGAGGACTTTGCACCCAGGATCAAACGCCGAATTAACAAGATTACAAGCATTTTTTTGTGCACAAGTCTCGTTCATTTGAATTACTATCATTGTTCACGCTCAACAAGATCTTATCTAAAATTCTTCAAGTGTTCAAGCTACATTGATCTTATCCAGATTTCTACACTTTGAAGAACCACAAGCAAGAATCAATTTATTGATTCTCATCCCAACTTTGATCTTAATCAAAGGCTTAGACTATGAAGCAATCCGGTCAAAGAGTTTCCAAGGACAGTTGTGACATTTGCAGTCGGGTAGACTGTGTTTGTGGTGGTAGCTGGTGAAGAGGCAATACAACCCTCTAAGGACCAATGGTTCAAGCAGTTGAAGAGTAGCCATACAACCTGTTCTTTAGTTGTTTAGGTAGTGACACTAAGGATTAGTCAAGGACTATCATATAGGACTTTTTGTAACAGCGTACCTCAAGGAGTTCTAGTGGAATTTTCCTCCAACGTCACATGGGAAGAGTGGACTGACATGATTACACCACCTGGAACCACTATAATTCTTGCTCTACTTACTTTACGCATTTACATTATGTTATTTATTTTTCTGACATTTATATTTGTTATACAACATCTTGCATTGGCCGATTGCTATAAGCGTACATGAGTTCACAAGCGACATTCCAGGAAGTCGAGTTTGCATACAACTTTTTCACATAGAATCAACAAGATCCAATAAAGGCTAAAATCTATATCCATTGCCGGTTGACTCAGTTTTGTATAAGTCAGTTTGACTTAAACTCAGCTTTGTCAGCTCAACTCCACACAAGTTAAAACTGAACTTTATTTGTTAATCAATCTGCACTAGACTAAGTTCTCAGTTAGGTTTTTGGTGACAAGTTTATTCACCTCCCCCCACCCTCTAAACTTGTGTTAGCCTTTTCAAGGGACCAACAATTGGTATCGGAGCACTGTTCTTTGACAAGTTAATTTGAAAACTCACCTGCTCTAATTATCTCCTCTAGTTGTTCTCCTGAAAAAGCTCTGTGTTTGAATTTCCAGTCTTTGCATAATCCAGTTTTTATTCACTCACAAAATGGATAACAATCAGTATGCCAGACAAATTCTGATGTGTAACATGGACATATTTGATGAATATAAACGTCGTTTGCAGGTTTTTCTAGAAGCTTCTCATGATGAGATGATTGATGTACTCAGCGATGGACTATCGGATCACCCACATGCAAACCGTTGGTGAAAATCAAGTTAGAGTTCCCAAGCCTAAAGCTCAATGGACGGTGATGATCGAAGAGAAATAACCGAACAATGTCTCCATGGATATCATACTCAGAACCCTTGATAGCAACATGTACACGAAGGTCAAGGATTGCATACGCAAAAGAAATGTGGGAGAAACTTGGTTAGTTTGTGAAGGCGACTACATCAAAGAGAATAAGATCTCCGTCGCAAAACCAAAGTTTGAGAATTTCAAGATGAAGTCAGGTGAGATTATTGATCAGATGGAAACAAGATTCAGGGCTATCATGGATGAACTGGCTCTACTCAAAATTGAGTACACCAAGAAATAAATCATTACTAGAATCTTGAAGGCCTTACCCGTATCTTTGGAAGATGAAGGTCACAACAATGGAAGAATCAAGAAGACTTGACATAGAAGACTCCTTCAAAATCTTATCAGATCTTAAAGCTTATGAATTCGGTGAAGATTTCACCATGACAACGGCTACAATCAAAGCCATGGAGAATCCCAAAACAACGACTCTTGCGCATGTGACCTCAAATGATAACCAAGAAACCTCATCTAGCAATCTTGACAATTGGATGAGATTGAGGAGCATATGGCTCTAATGATGAGCGAAATTCGAAGAATGAAGAGTGGACACTTGATCACTCGAGAAGTTCGTCAAGAGGACTCTGAAAAGAAGAAAGAGCGATGAATATCTTTGCTTCAACTAAAAGAAGCATGGACACTTCAAAGCTAAATGTCGAGTGATTGGTAAGAAGACTCGGCAACAAAAGCTGGAAGAAGAGCACTCTTGGCGGAGATGAGTCGGACTATGAAAATTTGATCTTGAAAGATTATCGGATGACCACGGCTTTAATGGCTCATATGGAGAATCCAAATAAGGTATGTGAATCTAACTCTAAATATTCCTCATTTCATTTCCATACAAAATGCATTTTCTTCGATCTTTGACTTCAATCCAAGAAATGCGGAATTAGAAGAAACACTTGGCGAATTGATGAATCGACTAGTAACTATTCAAAAGTGGTTATGAATCAATTAAAGTGAGATAAGTTCTAATTCTTGAAGTTGAAAGATTGAAGTCTGAACTAAATATGATGAAGCCCGGCCGGAGGTGATAAAGGAAGAATCAATATCGACCCTCTTGCATCGGCGGCGACAAGCTGGATCTTTTGCTCAATCGGTTCAACCACTTTGAGTCAAATCCGGAAAGCCTTATGGAGCAGCAATTGGCTTAGGATTTGATACACAACAATCTTTAAGGAAGGAACTAGCAAAGCTCTTTGAACCTAGTATCAAAAGCGGTATTAAGTTTGTAGTGAGCAACTTCACAAAGCGAGAAAATTGATGAACCGGTGAAAGTCGACCTCACATAAGACAACTCAGTTTTCTAAAAAGGCAACTGTACCTACCAACAAAGGCAAACCAAAGGGTAGATCAGCTGTACCTCAAGGAAACAGAAATGGTAGATCAACTGCCAGATCTACAAAAACCGATCAAGTCAAGAACTAGAAAAATTATAATCAGAGTAAACCTAAGAATGTCAATCATTCAAAGATTCACACATCAGGGGAAAGCGGTGTACCTGCGATGATGATTGGAATTTTACTGAATCTACTATTAAAAATGATAAGAACAATCATTCCAGACATAAAACTCATTACAAGTTTCAGTACAAGACTCAGCTGAGAGCTTATCCCAGTTCTCACAAAAAAGTCCCAGTACAAAGGTCAGTCTAGACCTCAGTAAATGATGGTTATTATTCAACTCTTAATAATAGAAGACATTTTGGAAATCGATCTAAACCAGGAAACCTGAGAAATCATATAAATGAGACACAATCCAGAAAACGATATTATAGAAATATGGCTTACATATATGAAAATAAGTGCAACAATTTCCAGAGAAAACCTTATAGAAATATACCCAGAGTTGTACTGACAACTGACCACTATGGACCCAAACAGGTTGGGTACCTAAAGCATTTTAATTTGTTTTGCAGGATATTTGGTACTTTGACAGTGGATGCTCTAGACACATAATAAAGAGCATGGACTGTCTCACTGATTTTGTAGCTAAAGATGGACCAAGAGTCAATTTTGGAAGTAAAGACAAACCTGGTTACACAAAAGGTTATGGAAACTTAATCAGAAATAGACTCACAATCAAGAATGTATCTTATGTGGAAGGACTTCACTACAATTTACTCAACACAAGTCAATTCTGCGATATGGGATAGAAAGTTACCTTTGATTAGGAATATTGCACTGTCGTCAATGAATCATCTTTCCAAGTAGTTCTTGCTGGAAGAAGAGAAGAGAATATGCATGTTGTAGATTGGTCTACAGCAGTTTCAAAAACTTGTTTGATCGTGCATACCAAGTCAGAACTCAGTTGGTTGTGGCACAAGAAACTGATTCATCTAAACTTTCATGATATCAACCTGTTAGTCAAAAAGAACTTGGTGATTGGACTACCAGAGATGACATACAAGAAAGACAGTCTGTGTGATGCATGTCAACAAGGAAAACAAACAAAAGCAACTTTCAAAACTAAGTCTCAGCATTCAACAAGCGAGTTTTAAAGCGATGCATATGGACTTATTTGGACGATCACACCAATCGGTGTTAGTGGAAAGAAATACACCTTAGTAGTGGTTGATGATTTTCTAGATACACTTGGGTTATTTTAATGACCAAGAAAAGTGAAACTAAGCAACAAGCGTGAGCTTCTCAAGAGACTCCAAAATCAGAAGAGTGTGACAGTAATCAAGATCAGATCAGACAAAGGAATAGAATTTCTCAACAAAATTATCATTGAATATTTTGGAGAGAATGGAGTTCTACACCAGCTTGTAGCTACAGCAACACCTCAACGAGAATGGAGTAATTTGAAATGAGAATAGAACACTCAAAGAAAATTTGGAAGAACAATGATCTGTGAATCTAAATTGCGAGGAAAGATATTATTGCGGCGAAATTTGTAAACCTGACTTGTTATACTCAGAGAATCGAGCTCTCATGAACAAGAGACATGAAAAGACACATTATGAGATTTGGAATGGAAGAAAACCAAATGTCTCATACTTTCATGCCTTTGGAAGCAAATGTTTTGTTCATAATAATGGCAAAGATCAGCTCAAAGTTTTTCAACCCAAAGTTGATGAAGGAATATTTACAGGATACTCAAGTGTCAGTAAAGCTTTTAGACTATTAAACAAATGGACACTCAAGCATGAAGAATCTATACATGTGGTTTTGATGAACCAAAGTTTCTTTGGAGACACAATTGAAGACAAGGAAGAAACAATTTGTCAACCTCAGTCAGAGAAGACTCCAGAACCAGTTTTCCTTGATATTAGAAGATTGAATATCTCAGATTCTTCAGATCAAGATCAACCTCAATTACCAGTAACTGAACCAGTAACTGAACCAACGTCCAACTTTGATCGGCAGTGTACCGAGTCGGATGCACTATATTAGCGAGAAAGTTGAAATTGATCAAAATCAAGAAGAACCAGCTCAACAAAATGTAGACCCGTTGATGCAACCACCAGTACACCAATGGATGAAGAATCACCCTGAAGAACAAGGGTTAGGTGATTTTCAAGCTGGAGTTCGTACAAGACACCAATTAGATGCTATGATAGCATGCTTTTTATCTAAGTCTGAACCCAAAGAAATCGAAGAAGCCTTAAAAGATCCAGATTGGATTTTGGCTATGCAAGAAGAACTCAACGAATTTGAGAGAAATCAAGTTTGAGATTTAGTTGACAAGCCATATCATGTCAACATTATTGGAACTAAATGGGTTTTCAGAAACAAGCCTGATGAAGATGGGAATATTATCAGAAACAAAGCCAGACTTGTAGCAAAAGGTTACTCATAAGCTGAAGGGATAGACTTTGATTAAACTTATGCCCCAGTTGCAAGGTTGGAGGCAATCAGACTCTTTCTTGCCTTTGCTGACTCACAAGAAATTCAAAGTGTGCAGATGGATATTAAAAGTGCATTTTGAATGGGATATTTGAAGAAGAAGTCTCTGTTCAAACAACCCCAGGATTTGAAATTAAAGATCAAGGCGATAAAGTCTTTAAAGCGAGAAAAGCTCTTTATGGACTCAAACAAGCACCAAGAGCTTGGTATGAAACTCTATCTCGAGTTTCTAGTGGATAATGGTTTTACAAAAAGAACTATTGATAAAACCTTATTCAGAATGAAAGTTGAAGAAAGTACTCTCCTAGTTCAAATCTATGTAAATGACATCATTTTTGGATCAGAAAATGAGCAACTTTGTGAGAAATTTGCAAGTTTAATGAAGAGCAAATTTCAGATGAGTATGATGGGATAACTTAGTTACTTTCTCGGTTTACAAGTAAGACAGATGGACAATGGAATTTTCATTCACCAAACCAAGTATACAAGGGAATTGATCAAGAAGTTTGGAATGGAAAAATCAGTTGGCATTGCAACACCAATTGGAACCAACATCAGATTTGATGACGATAAATATGGCAAGGATGTGGATCAAACCCTCTACAAAAGAATGATTGGAAGTCTACTTTATCTAACAACAAGTAGACCTGATATATCCTTTACTGTTGGTGTATATGCCAGATTTCAAACAAGACCTAAAGAAAGTCATCTTACTATCGTCAAAAGAACCTTGAAGTATTTAAAAGATACAGAAGGAGTTGGGATATGGTATTCAAAAGAAGGAGAATTCAAACTGATATCCTACTCAGACTCAGACTATGCAAGATGCAAAGAGGACATAAAAAGTACTTCAGGCACATGTCAGTTATTGGGAAATAGACTTGTCTCATGGTTTAGTAAGAAGCAAAACTCTATTTTGACTTCAACAGATGAAGCTGAGTATATAGCAGCTGGAAGCTATTGTGCTCAAGTTTTATGGATCAGACAGCAATTAAAAGATTATGGAATAGAAGAGGAAATGATTCCTATAATGTGTGATAATACAAGTGCAATAGCTATAACTGACAATCTAGTTTTGCACTCAAGGACAAAACACATTGATGTGAGACATCACTTATAAGGGATCATGTGGAAAGAAGGATATTAATGTTCTCTATGTCCCGACTAAAGATCATTTGGCGGACATCTTCACCAAACCTTTTGACAAAGAGATTTGCCAAACTTAGAAGCTGAATTGGGTATAATAAAAGTCAGCTAAGTCAGTTTAAGCTAGAGATTAAATCAAGGGTTGATCTTTTGTAATGCGGGGTGTGCTCGTTTAATGGTCGAGTCATTGACATCAACAATCTCAAGCTGACTAAGCGGCCGAAGAATTGTGGCCAGAACTTTCTAGGCCCGACCTCAAGTATCAGTTTACCTAGTCAAAGAAAGTCAAATGATTGAAAGGATAAAACCGAGAGTGGTTATATCGCATTTAATTACCGCCGTTTATGTCAGACCCTGTTTCATGTACACCCCCACCTTTGTAAGAACAATACATGCATCGGTTACACAAACCATCATGGACTTTGAAAAGTTGGTACAAAATCCTCAGAATATCGTGCATCAGTCTATGAACAGTCAGTACACCCACAATATATACAACCCCTTGCACATTCCTTACTCACCAAAAAGAAAAATTCGAACTTTGTCTCTCATAAAAATCAAAATTTTTATCTTTCTCAAAATCATTTCTTTTTTAGAAGAATTCGTAATGGCAGCCTCCAAGAAATCACAAGAAGAAAGGCTCATTCTTGAATTGGATACTCTATCCTTTGAAGAGTATGAAGCACTCTGCAACAACACCCTATTAGCAAGCCTTATGTGTGAGAAGATACAACGTCGGCCAGGATTAGAGACATCTGAAAGTGAAATTCAACGATGATCGTGATGTAGAAAGGATTTTTCTGAGATGCGGGAAAATATGAGAGTGGTAAGGAAATCCACAATTACAAAAGTTAGGAGAAAGGATTATCTTCAATGAAGAAGTCATCAAGATGCTATTCGATTTCAAGGAACCACTTGTGAAATCAATAGATTTGAGTTGTTTACCACTCAAAAAAGATGCCTTTCTCAGAGAAATTTCCTTGACAAAAGAACTAGAAAATTTGTTGACTCACATGTCAGCGACCTCAAACCGAGTTTGGTCTCCTCGGCATATGGCTCTGTGGTTTATGTCATTGGTAGATACAAAGGAATCGCAGATTATTTGAAGACAACATTTACGATGAACATCATCACGGGATGAACTTGAGTTCAATTGGGCAAGTTATGTGTTTAATCGAGATAAAACAACAACACTTATTTGAATTGGAAAGTGTTCAAAGAGCTCAATTTGAAGGAAGAGAACTTTTGTTGTGGACTTATTTGAAAAGACACTCAGTGGAGTTATTCAACATTATTTAGAAAGACTCAAGGAAGGGAATGCAGCAGAACAAACTGTTGGTGCATCTACAAAAAGAATGGATACATCCATAGAAGATGTAACCATAGTTCATTCTAGGAAAGAAATCTCTAAGACTTCCCAACTTGAAGCCAAAAAGAAAAATGTGTCTCAGCCCATAGCTGAACACAAAGGAATCAAACAAAAAGCTAACTTAGAGAAAGTTAAGTCAGTTGGGAAATGTTTGTTCCCAGGCACCTCAAGTCAGTCAGCACCAACTGATGGGGAACAACAACTGACAACTGAAGACACCAGGAAAGTAAATATAGCAACTGAAATTGTTTCTCAGTTACAATAGAAGATCACAGAGAAACAAGTTTCCATTCTGCATGTTGAAAAGGAACAACAGCAATTTTAGCAAACAGCTCAACAATCAGTTAACATTTTTGAAGCTGAAAGAATCATCAGGCTGATGAAAATGAAGTTCAAGGCCGAAGAATATCGTGAAGCTAATCTACCAAGTGAAGAAAAGTTTTATTGGAGAAACTTTAAGTAAAGGGATCTATATACTCTATTTCTATGGAAGAGTTTCTCAAAGCATTTTGGAAGATTCTTGAGTTAGCTCAGCGAAAATCAGCCATGTCATCAACATTGGATACTCAAAAGAAGAAGGATGATGACAAAGATGATGGATCAAAGAAAGATACTAATAAGATTATAGATTTGCAGACAGATACTCTACCTCAAGTTCAAACTCAAAGCGTTAATCAGCAAGAAGAATTGTCAGTTGGAAACCAAACAAGCGACAATCGAAAACAGAATAGAATGGCTAAAGATAAGCATTAATGGTAATCAAGTATGATTCTCAGCCGAAAATCCAACAAGATGAAGAAATAGATCCTTCTGAGATTATGACAAAAGAAGAATTAAGCAAAGTACAAGAAAATCTGAAGATTATGCTCAACCAAAAGGAAGAATACAATAGTCTTTTGTCATGTATTTCTGGATATTTGGAATATCAGAAGAAAACAGACGTCTCAGTCGACACAAAGTTAAATATTATCAGAAATCAAGTTCTAGCTCAGCCTTAGAAATTCTCTGTCTCAAAGAAACCCTTGAACTCACAACTTTAGTAGATAGAGAAACGCATGCTCAAGCAGAATGGCATTTAAATCAGCGTATCTATGGTTTAGAAACTCTGCTGAAAGAAGTTCTCACTTCTCAAAAGAATATCTCAGCCAACCAATTAGCAACCCATCAGTTGGTAAATCAGTTTTATGATGCAAAAAAAGGAGAAGCGGAAGAAGAAAATTTGAGACTACAAGATGAAAAATGAAAATTTGGAAGAGGAGTGAAGAAATATAAATCGTGACCAGATCCTTATGTGAGGATAAAGAACTATCTGAAGAAGATAATTGAAAAATATAGTCAACCTGGAGAAAGGAGAGCTACTCTTACAAAGGATTTGTGGATGAAGTTTGTCAAAGATCATAGAAATGTCAAACTCAAGTACAAAGACAAAACTTATGAAGAATCTCTTGTTTACTTCTTATCGATCGATTATCATAATCGAGAAGATGGCCATGATACAAGAAGTTCAAGAAGATTGAAGAAATTGCGAGATCGAAGACAAAGTGAACAAATGAAAGCTTATGTAGCGAGAATTTGAAAATTATTATATGGATGAATCGGCATTGCCTAAGCTAGTTTTGTGGAGAAGTGGAAACTCACAAGTCAAGTAGACTATCTCGAGAACTTTATCAAGGAAGATTCAAAGCTAGAACATGCCTATCAACCCGTGATAAAGAGAGTAATATCATTTTAGTTACACGAAGAGCCACAGAGAACAATTTATCTCTTATTGCGAGTTTATCACTTCTTGTGTAACTTTCTTAATGAAATCGGTTTCGAGTTTACATTGTTTTACATTGTATTTATCTTTAAGATTTTCTTTTAATGAGGGGGTTGACATCATCAAAAGGGAAATTGTTGGGAATAAAATTTAGTTTTGATGATGATTCATCATATTCAAGAACATGTTCGTTAACACCCGAATTGATGAAGTCTTGAAACCAAGCTGTTATATTGGAAAGCTAAAGATGTCTAGAACCGAATGTATATGTTTTACTAAGTCGATAATTGTATAGGTTATATCAGGACAAACCTTGTAATAGATAAAAGTGTCGTGAAGCTGCCCGAAAATCATCTAAAGCGGTAATCACTTAGATAACTAGAGGTGACCTTAAGGCGAAGATGTACACCTAGGCGAAGATCACTGAGAAGCTGCTACCAGAAGGTAAGTTATTTGAGGACCTGAGACTTCGGTTGGCTTATCTATAACTAAAGGTGAGGAACAAACTCAGTTAAGGAAGATTGAAGCGAGGTTCAAACTCGATTATGAAGATTTTAAGCGAGGCTGTAAAGTTAGAATTCGAGGTAAATGCTGTGATGGCTTGAGGCGACTTTATGGATCTTGTAGAAGACCTAAGTATCATAAGGACAATGATATCTTAGATGATCTTTATAAAGAATGGTGTGTCTGATTGATCACATATAATCAGATAAGCAGTACTAAAGTTTTGAAGTAGAGTAAAAAGCTTCGATTAATGATCTAAGTCGGTTAGTAAGCGAAAAGCCCGACATACTCGATTATAAAGCGATCGGGGAAACTTCGTTTTATAAGTCATTCATCAATAAAGCGAAATGCGTTCGAGCGTTCTAAAGGAAGCAACTTTATTGGATGATATCTTACGACAAGTCGAGCGGTCACTAAATATAGCCTTTACAAGAAAAGCGTTGTTGGACTTATTTTATGTTTTAGTGATGAGTGCCAGACTCATTGTTATAGAGCAAAGGCAAAAGATGTCTAGATCAAATGTATTGGCTTGTTAGAGTTTGATCTAGTATAGGTTTGGTCAAACAAGCACTATAAAAGGTCAATGACACTGTACATATCAGGTAGGGTACCTAGGTTAGTAGACTAGTTTAGGAACTTCTTTGGCGAAGGTGAGGCTCAAACTCGGTTATTGAAGGCTAAGGGATCAAACTTAGTATTTAAAGTCAAGGATATGGAATCAGTAGGGAATGCTGTGATGACCTAAAGCGATTACATATACCTTAATGTACAAAGTCTAAGTTCCACAAGTCAAGTGGTTTTGGAACTTAGTTATATTCAAAATGGTGTAATCTAACTTCACAATAAAAAGTTAGATATAAGAGAAGTCGGTGAAGTGTTTTAATAAACTGACAACTTGGATTAGTGACTTATACATATTTAATGAGACTAATACCAGCCAGGAACCTCTTGATATATATTTCGAATTATTTAAAGGTTACATTGGAAGATTACAAAGAAAAGGGTGACTAACAACCTACGATTTTAACAAACAAATCAATGGTTACGATTAATTGGGCGTTAGGAAGAAAGCAGAGGATTATCCAATGGATACAAGTCAAAGGGTGGTATGTCAAAAGTATTACAGCGATTATCGATGCTATGAAAAGTGACGAATGCAAGTCAAATGGGACAAATCTGAAAGCGGCTATGTTTGGATTTCAAACATGAGTTACAAGGATTCTCACTATAAATAGAAGACTACTAATTAGGATAAAAGTGATAATTTTCAAAAGAAAAACAAAGTATAATCTTGAGCTTGATTCTTATCAAGAAAACACCTGTGACCTCTTGAGCATAAAGCTCTTGATCGATAAAATTCTTCAAGTGTAATCTGTGTTCAAGCTACATCAATTTTACACACTTGAAGACTTAAAGTGTGATCATATCATCACGATCCAAATTTGCTGAAAGTTGAATCACTTACTTGATTCAATCTTTCTTTTACAAGGAATCTCTTGAAGACAATGAAGCACATTTGTGTCAGGATTTGTTGTTTGTGGTGGTCTTTGGTGAAGAGGCAATCCTACATTTCAAGGTCGAGTGGAAGACTTTGGAAGCGACAATCTACATGTTCAATTGTTGATTTGTGAAACCATAGTTATTGGTGAAGGACAAGCAACTTAGATTTTGTGCTTTGCTATCTCAAGAATCTCTAGTGAATTACCTCCAACATCACAGAGAAGAGTGGGTAGCGAGTTACACCACACTGGAACCACTATAAAATCTGCTACTTACTTTCTGTATTTATATTACGCACTTAGTATATTTAGCACATCAACCTACTGAATCTAGCAACTGAATCACACACATATACCACTGAGTATTTAATACTTGGTATCATATCTTATCAACAAGTAATAAGGCTTAATTTAAATATATTCATTTGCAACAAATTCAGTAAAACTCAATAGTCAATGAGACTCTTGAGTATCAATGAGACTCTTGACCGGTCGGCGAGAGTTTCTGTGAAGTTGCTAAGTTTGTTAACTCCAAAAGTTTTAAGTGTTAAGTTTATTCACCCCCTCTAAACTTAACTAAAGCCTTTTCAAGGGACCAACAATTGGTATCGGAGGCGGTGCTTACATTACGAAGTAATCCTACTTGTTGTGCTTGTGAAAATACTTTGAAAACTTTTTCAAATTTTTATTTTCAAAGCTTTGCATCATGGATAACAACCAATATTCTAGAACAATGTTGATGTGTTCTTTAGATCGTTTTGATGAGTATAAACATCGTATGCATGCTTATCTAGTGCAACCCATGATGAAATGATGGATGTCTTGTGAGATGGACCACTGGAGATCACCAAGTCGATCCACGAGTGGGAGATGAGACCTGAGTACATTCCAAAGCCAAAAGAGAGAATGGAGTTTGAAGATAGAAAAAGAGCAAGCCTCAACAACATTGCTATTGATATTATATACGAGAACTTTGGATAGCAATATGTATATGAAGGTGAAAGATTGCAAGGCGCAAAAGAACTTTGGGACAAGTTGCAATTAATCTGTGAAGGCAACTTGATGCTATCAAGAAGAACAAGATCGGTGTGGCAAAGAAAGAAGAGGAGTTCAAAATGAAACCAAATGAAACCATTGAACAAATGGAGTCAAGATTCAATGAAATCATGGATGATCTCACCTCTTGAGTGTGAAGTACTCATAGGAAGAAATCAACTCAAAAATCTTGGAAGCATTACCGCAAAGAAGTTTGGGAGATGAAGGTATTTGCCATAGAAGAAATGAGGAGTTTGCATGAAGAAGACACCTTCAATTTATTTTGAGATCTCAAGGCATATGAATTTAGTAAGAAACTTGTACCCGTATTTGAAAAAGAAGAGCCAAAGACCCCTTTGCATTGGTTGCTTCACATCAGAAGAGACATCAGGAGCTCAAGATGATCTCTGGATGAGATCACGAGAGCAAATTGCCTCTCTTGGCGAGAAAATCGGAATGATGAAAGCAGGGAAAGGGTTCTCAGGAATTTCACAAAGAAATTTAGTGAAAAGAAGAAGGAAGAATCAAAGAAAGATAATGATTACTTGTGCTATCATTGCAAGAAACCATGACACTTCAAACTTAGTATCTGAATTAAAGCAGAAAAGGAACTGATTAGATTGCTTATTTGCAAGAAACCTGGACATTTTAGACTGTTGTCGGACCTCTTTGAAGAGCAAGAGCCAACAAAGAAGATCGGCAAGAAAGCTATAGTTCTTGAAGATGAATCGGGATATGAAATACTGATCGAGAAAAGAAATAAATCGATGATCTGCACTTGTTATTCGATATGGATGATTATGCTTTAATGGCAAATATGGATGAAAGCAGAGGAGGTATACAATTGTATCTATTGACACTCCTGCTGAAGTGATTGTGAATCAACCTATGGTTCAAATCCTAAAAATTGAGACAATGAAGAAACTTTGGATGCCATCCTTAATCAAGCGAGGATAAGACAATCAGGTTATCAGTTGTGAAAGGTGAAAAAAAAGCTCTTGATCGAAGTTGAAAGATTAAAGGCTGAATTAAGAGTTCTCAAGGGTAAGGAAAAAAAGTTGGACATAATCAACATAAGTCGATGTACATTCGGTGGCTGCTGAATCTTTGAACAATCTTGTTCCTCCACTTTGCATTCAAATGCAGGAAAGCCTTATGGTGATAGAACAGGGCTTGGATTTGGAACTCAACAATCTAATAAGAGTGGATCCAGTGGAGTTCTTTGAACTAGTGCAGGGGTGGTCCTAAGTTTGTACTGCACAAGATCCAACTCCTAAAAGGGTTCTTTGAGGCGGTGAAGCCTCTGAGAAAGCTTCAAGGAAGCAAAATCGAGAAGTCAAAAGGTCAACAACATCTAACATAAAGAATAAATCTAGCATGAAAAGTTATTTGTACCTTCTAGACTCTTGATCATAGCACTGCTACCAAGTCTGTTGGACCACAAAAGAATAAAAATAAAAAATATTCCAAGGATAAGAATCATAAACCTAAAAATGTCAATCATTCTAGGGATATTTATCTCAGTGTGAGGAAAGGTAGATTGTTCCCTCTTGATGAGGATTGGAATATTCACACTTTAATACTAGAAACAACAAGTATAACCATCTTGCTAGGGTAAAACCAAAGCAATGGAATCAGTAGAGGACTCAACAGAGGACTTATACAAGACCTCAGCAGGAACCTCAGGAGACTCCATACTACAGGGTTGTTCCTAATGAGACAACAAACTAATGGTTATGCTAGTGCTTAACAAAAGAAATCATTTTAAACAACATTATATTCCAAAAGGCCGGAAAGCATATGTGAATCCTACACAACCAATTGTTAAACCTTATGGATGTGTAGAATACATATAAGAACAAAGTATGATACCTTTCAAAGAAGACCTTATGGAAATTTGCCAAGGGTCATGCTTACCCGACCACTATGGACCCAAGCAGTTTTGGGTACCTAAAATGCATTAACCTTGTTTTGGGAATTATGCAGTACTTTGTGTGGATGTTCCGGACATATGACAAAGAATAAGCCTTTATTTGTCAAATTTTGTGGAAAAGGATGGTCCACGAGTGAATTTTGGCAACAAGAACACACCGGGAAACACAAGAGGATATGGCACACTTATAAGAAATGGATTAACAATCAGGAATGTTGCATATGTGGAAGGACTGGACTACAACCTATTGAGCCTTCGGGCGAGTTTTGTGACATGGGATACAAGGTCACTTTTGACAAAAACACATGTATTGTCATTAGTGAAGGAGGTGATCAAGTTGTGTTGGAGTGGAAGAAGACAACAAAACATGTATGTTGTGGATTGGTCTCACGATGTTCGAGAAACATGCATGATTGTGCATACCAAGTCGAACTTAATTGGTTATGGCATAAGAAGTTGAATCATCTAAACTTTGATGATATCAATCGATTAGTGAAGAAAAAGCGGTGATTGGTTTACACGAGATCACATTCAAAAGGATGTTATATGTGATGCTTGTCGAGCAAGGTAAGCAGACAAAATCAAGCTTCAAATCAAAGACAAAGCAATCAACAAAAGAGTTTTGGAGGTGATGCATATGGATCTATTTGGACGATAACACCAACAAGTGTTACATGAAAGAAGTACACCTTAGTGGTTGTGGATGATTATTCAAGATACACTTGGGGTAGTATTCATGAACAAGAAAAGTGAAACACTTCAAAAGATGCTGAACTTTTGAAGAGATTGCAAAATGAGAAAAGTTTGTGATGATAGTGAAGATCGGATCGGATAAAGGTGCCGAATTTCTTAACAAAGTTATAAGTGAATATTGTGAGCAAAATGGTGTACTACATCAACTTCTTAACTGCTTTGGTACACCTCGGTAAAATGGGGTTGTTGAAAGAAGAAAGCGAACTTTAAAGGAAGCGGGAAGGACTATGATTTTGAAGCATTATTGCACGAAAGATATTGAAGTTTGAAGCGGTTAGTCTGACATGCTATACACAAAGCAGGACCCTCGGTGAACAAGAAAGCTGAAGACACCTTATGAGATTTGGAATGGAAGAAACCTAATATATCTTACTTTCATCCATTTGGAAGCAAATGTTTTATTTTAAATCATAAGGAACAATTGAAGACCTTCCAACCAAAATCGAGGATGAAGGAATCTTCTTGGGATACTCTTACATCGACCAAGGCATTTAGAGTCTTGAACAAAGGACAACTGAAACATGAAGAAACAATACATGTTGTGTTTGATGAACCTAAATTCTTTGGAATGAAAGAAGAAGGCTCGAGAACTGTGAGAATCAACAAGTCAAGCGATCCTGAATGTGTTGATATTTTGGAAAGATTCAATGACTTAAAAGTTTTGACTCTGCCCTCTTGAACACCCTCCTGGTTTTGAAGTTAAAAATCAAGAAGATAAAGTGTCACGGACTCAATAAAGCACTTTATGGTTTGAAACAAGCCACGAAAGAGCATGGTATGAGACCTTATCTCAATTCTTGGTGGACAATGGTTTTACCAAAGGTACCATTGACAAGACTCTTTTCAAAATCGGTCTGAGAGAGCTGACACCTGCTTGATCTGATTTATGTTGATGACATAATATTTTGTTACGAAAATGATTCACTTTGTGAAAAGTTTGCAAATCGATGAAAAGTAAATTCAAATGGTATGATGGGAGAAATGAACTACTTTTTGGTTTTACAAGTCAAACAAATGAAAGATGGAATCTTCATTCATCAAACCAAGTACACCAAGGAGGCTGCTTGAAGAAGTTTGGTATGGAAAGCGACACCAAGGTATCAACTCACATGAGTACAAACATAAGATTGGATGAAGACAAAAAATGGCAAAGATGTTGATCGGACCTTATATAGAAAGATGATAGGCGATCTGCTTTGTACCTTCTTGCCGTGGACACTGATATATCCTTTCTTTGTTGGTGTTTGTGCAAGATTTCAATCAAAACCTAAGGAAAGTCACTTATTTGCGAGTCAAAAGAGTTCTCAAATATCTAAAAAGAGACTTTGGATGTAGGAATATGGTATTCAAAGATGGAAGCTTCAAGGTTATATCTACCAGATACGATTATCTTTGGATGCAAGATTGATAGAAAAAGCACCATGAAGGAACACATCGGTTAATGGGGAAATAGTAGTTTCTGGTTTAGCAAGAAAGCAGAATTCAATATCAACTTTTCCTTCTTTGAAAAGTGAATATATTCTTTCTTTGGAAGTTATTGTGCACAAGTACTTTGGTTAAGACAACAATTAAGGGATTATGGAATTGAAGAAAGAGAAATTCCTATAATGTGTGACAACACAAGTGCAATTGCAATCACAGAAAATCATGTTTTGCACTCAAGAACCAAGCACATTGATGTAAGACATCACTTTATAAGAGATCATGTTGAAAAGAAAGATGTGGTGGTTCTGTATATCCCTACTGAAGATCAACTTCTTTGATATTTTCACTAAACCTTTGGATAGTGAAAGATTTGCTAAGCGAGGAGTGAACTTGGAATTATAAAAGTTGACTAATACATCATGATCAACAGTATATGCGTAATTCACCAAGAAGTTAGTCTTTGCTATGTTGGGTGAGCTCAATTAGCAGATTAGTCATTAGTATCAACAATTCCATGTACTTATGTTTGGACAATTGAGCAAATGAAAGTTGCCAAAGGGATTGGTCTTTGTCATGTTGGGTGAGCTCACTTGTGGTCGATCATTGGTATTAAACTTCATCTTGTATTATCGAGTTGGACAATACAAAATGAATTAAATATCAGTGAAGTAACTCTATCGTAAATTCTTTGAGACACGCTATCGAATTCTTTGAGACAAGACTAATGATGACAAGGTTGTTGAAATAAAGCGTTACTCGGTCAAACTTTACTAAAGTCAAAAAGCAAAAATAGCGGGATATTTACTTCATCTTTATAACCATGATTACGATCGAGCGGTTACAATCCGTTATGGAGTGCACGTCATGGGACACGTGGCAAAGAAGATATTCACTCAAATTTTAATCGTAGTTAAATGCTCTGATCGTGTCGGTGAGTTTTCTACCCACCACTCTCACTTTATATCTGAGACTTATACCGGAGGATACATACAACTCTCAAATTGTGATTTCTACGCAAATATCTTTGTGTGACCATGATTTGAAAGCTTTCTTCTTCATCTTTCTCATATATAGTGGCAAACAAAGATGATGTTCATATTGGCACCAGATCAAAGTGTAAGAGGTTATGTATTGGTTGTCACTCTACTTGAACCAGCCATTAACATAGGGCCAAAGAAGAATCAGACAGTTTCTTTGGTTTTAGAGAATATTATCAATAGAAGCCCGGAGAGAATTTCATATGTCAATGTATTGGAATTACGGAGAAATATTGTTATACATGAAGGTAGCTAGGCCTTTTCTACAGCGATCAATGGAAGAGATTCAAATATCTTAGGATCTCTTGAGAGAATTATTTCATTTTGGACACGGAAATGGTGCCTACCAATCCGAAGTAATGAATCTGCCAAGAATGAAGTTTGTGGATGCAATGAAGACAAATGAGAAGATATCTTCATCTCTAGGCATAAATGTAGAAGCATATTGGATATGGGTATAACCTTTCTTGAGCAAATTAATTGCCAAGACCATTTTGGGATTAATTGGGAATCTAGATACCTTTATGCGGACCTAAGATAGACATGTTAATCATCATTTGCTGGGAGCATGAAGTTTGATTGGGCTGGATTCTTTATACCTTTACATGAAGAAGGTGTTTATTGAAGATAGAGATGGTATAAGGAAGTCCAAGGTCAAGCCCTTAGTCTCTTTGATTCATACCTTGTTGAATCATTTTCGGATACTGATGTTTCATCCCGAAAATATTAACAAATTAAGTTCAAGCCAAATGTTGCTACTCCTATCCACTGGTTTGGATGATGATGAAGATGTGGATGATGGAAGCCGACAGAGTGATGATGGAGGAGATGATGATCTTTGGTGGTGCAGTTAAGGAAGTTGCTAAAGTCTGCTGCACCCAAGAAGACTTGTTGAAGAGAAGGCTCTTGATCCAAGAAGATAAGAAATGTTAAAGCCTAGGAAGACAAGGAAGCAAGCAATTTGAGGATAGCTTTGAAGTCTGTGAGGTCCAGTGAAATTGAAGTTCATCGACCTGCTGTAGTTTCAAAGAAGAAATCTGTTCTTTGAAGTTTTGAAGGAGCAAACATAAAGAATTGATAGAAAGAAGGAAGGCTCTGAGATTGAATCGAGAGGAACTTTCTAAAAGAATGAAAGAAATTGCCAGAAAAAGAAACATGGCAAAGAGGCAGGTTGAGGATTAGAGGCTCAGGGAGGGAAGAAGAAGTAGGAGGAGGCTATTGAAGAAGTGAGCCCCCAGCAAGCCTATTAAACCTCATGAGATAGTAGAGGTTGTTGTTGGAGCAACCTCTTGAAGAACTACAAGTGTTCTTTCTTGACTTTGAGCTGTTGTAAAAGTTGTTGAATCGCTCACCAGCAAAGGATCTTGAGCCCTCATGAAAATTTGCACAGAGTTGTTGTTGAGCAACTTTTGAAGAACCAACAGAGACTCACGAGTGCACTTTTTTTGCTTGAAAGTTGATTCAAGACCTGCAAATCTTGCAATAGTTCGAGGGGGAAAGCGTCCTTCATGCTAACCTGGCACGATGGAGCATATAATTCAGGAGGAACCTAGTGTAGAGTAGATGGAGGTGGTAAGGTACAAATGTTCCACTGAAGAACGTCTTCGACCTTTGAAGCATCTGTTGGAAGAAGCTGGTTAACTTACTTGTTGAGACCTTTGGAGGTCGACAAGGTACTCAAATTAAGCACTAGACACCCAACCATGCCATTTGAAAGAAAGGAAAAGTAGAAGAAGGAAGGGTATGTTGATCCTAAACTCCTCGGGTTGCAAACTACTTTCAATGGAAGTTTTGGATTCTATTAAAGACAAAAGCAATTGAGAACCAATGACAGGATTTTGAAGATTGGGCTTTTGAGAAGTTAGGAAGTGGAGAGTTTGCTTCATCTAGATTGATACCTCTTTGTTAGAATCAAGATTGATGGACCTTTTGATGAGCAAAGAAGGAAGAGGGTATCAAATTTGGGGATCTAGAGATGGATGGAGATAGTGATGACTCAGTCAGTAAATGCAAGATACAAGTAATGATCATCCTTACAGTCGAGGAGAAATCGAATGGGATTTGCTGATAAATGAACCAAGTATAGAGCAGTCTCACTGTATCGGTAAGTCACGAGGAGCGGGCAGGTGGTCAAATGGATGAGGATCTGGAAGATCTCACCATTGATGATCTGGAGGCACAAATAAATGTGGGAATACATGCAAGTGCAAGCAGGTGATTAAGTGAGATAGATCTTTATCTTCATTGAATCTACGCACATCAGAAGATCCGCAAATGAAGATTTGGATGATGAGAGGATTCCCGATCATAGTGAAACGATATCATTTCCGAGGATTACCGCTCAATATCAAGCTGGATTGATACTCAAGACCTCTATCCAAGAGGCTGCCAATTTGCTAAGAAGGATTCTGCAGGATGTTAGGGAAATTTCAAAGAGATAATATGGGTCAATTTCCAGTAATTCTTATGTCTGAAGGGTCCTTTGATCAACTGAAGAATAACGGTGGTAGTACGATGAGATTGAGACGTGGTGATAGGATTTGAAGGATCACCGATTGATTGTTGAGGAGGTTCGAGAGTTCTTTGAGAACAAACAGCCACTGAACAAAGGTTGGAAACAGGAGGTACAGTTCTTTGGGGTACAAACAACTTACTGGACATAAGTTTGAACTATCTACTGGGGTTTGGAGGAAACCCTCATTGTAGATTGAAGAAGCAGTTCTCTTGTAGTGGAAGCTGTGGAGGAAAATCCATTAGTGAAAGATAATTGTGATTTCTTGTCTTGTTATTGATGAAGATGAGCATTTCTTTGGACTATGAATCTGATGATGAGGAGTTTCAAATGCACGAAGAAGAACACATTTTCGATGAACCACAGCATGCATTTTGTACCTATTTTTGAGGACACATACTAGATCCTATACTTAGGAGTACAAGGGTCCTAACCTACATTGGAGAGATCCATAAGCTGAGCCATGGTTGCATCGTGACAGAGGGCACTGATACAATGTTGAAGAACCTGGTGATGAAGGCTAACGCACATATGGGTGGAGGAATGTTTGGTGGAGTACAGTAGAGATTTTGGATGAGTTGAGGGTATCGTAAATGACATAACAAGGTTGAGAACTCAACTTGATAGGCAAGAGCAGAGGTTTGAAGATTTGATGAATCACGGTGGAAAATAGAGGGGAAGGACTACGAAGCAGTTGCCTCCAATATTACTTCCACTCGATTATGCTCTTCTTGACCTTATCTCTGGATGTAAAGGAGATCGGAGACAAAAATGCAATGAAGGAGAAGTTTCGAAAGATCAACCAGAAGCCATCCACGAGAAACTTGATAAACTTGATGAAGCACCCAAGCACCTGCCGAAGTGAAATCTTGAGGCTATGAACACTTCAACTCTTTGGATTGGATCCTAAGTTCCTTTGAGAGGATCAATCCCCTGATGAGACTATGCAAGAAAGGATTACTTGTAGTTGATACTGAGAACTAAAATCATGGAGGACAAGCCGTGAAGTAATCTAGTAATCAACTAGGAAAGTGTTCATAGCCTTCTTTGTCTGTTTTGTTGATGATATCAATAGGGAAGAGGCCAAGCAGAAGCTGATAGCAAGAAAACATAGGATCTTTGCAAAGAAAAGATGGGAAGATGACACAATGCTTTTAGAGAGGCACTTTTTGGCGGACTTATACTAATGATGATCTTCTCAGAGAATATAAGAAGGTTTACAGCAAGGAGACACTTATCATGACAAGGCTTTCATGAAGAGGCTAAACTCCTTTTAGGTTTGAAGTTTTGGGAAGCTAGAGTCAAATCCATGAGATCCAAAGGTGGTAGAGGTGGAAGAGGAGGTAGAGGTGGAAGGGTTTACCTACCACATCGGCAAGGGAATCACTGAATGAATTCAGAAGTATACATGCGCTTAGGGCTAGGCTGCGTAGATCGGATCAACCTTAGTTACACTGAGGCATGGAAATGAGTGGAAAGAAGTGACTTCCTCACATTGATTTCTCTTTTTATTGAAAATGAATGGATGAGAGAAATGGTTAGAAATCAAAGCTTATCATGAGCGACAGAAGAGAAGGAGAGAGAAGAGAGAAGGAAGACTAGATCAAAGTATACTTTATACTGCTTGTTACTTACTTGAATCTAAGAAGTGTAATACTTTTGAACAAGCGATTATAATGAGATATGACTATATCTGTTTTGTTTTAGTTTTTAATCTTTTGCTTTCTTTGTGAGGAGGTATTGGCATCATCACCAAAAGGAAATTGTTGGACTTATTTTATGTTTTAGTGATGAGTAGACTAGTGTTATAGAGCAAAGGCAAAAATATGTCTAGATCAAATGTATAGGCTTATTAGAGTTTGATCTTGTATAGGTTTTGATCAAACAAGCCTTTGTAAAGGTCAGGTTGACTTACATCAAGAGACTTTCCTGTCTATATCGATGGGGGTACCTGAGTCATTAGACTAGTTTGGGGAACTCTTGAAGGCGAAGGGCGAGAGCTCGAACTTCGGTTATTGAAGGCTAAAGGGATCAAACTTAGTATTTAAAGTCAAGGATATAGAATCGGAATTTACGGAAGTGCAGCGATGACCTAAAGCGATTACATATACCTTGTGTACAAGAATCTAAGTTCCTGAAGTCAATGGTGTTTGGAACTTAGTTATATTCAAAATGGTGTAATCTAACTTCACTGATAAATAGTTAGATATAAGAGAAGTCGGTGAAGTGTTTTAATAAACACGGCAACTTGGATTGGTCGACTTATACATATTTTGTGAGACCTTAATGCAACCGGGGAACCTCGCCGATATATCGCTCAAATTATTTAAAGGTTACATTGAAGATTACAAAGAAAAGGGCAGCTAACAACCTCTCGATTTTATCAAACAAATCAGCAGTTGAGATTAATTGGACGTTGGGGAAGAAGCAGAGGATTATCCAATAGATACAAGTCAAAGGAGTGGACAGATCGGTATGAAGCGTCAAAAAGTATGTCGGCGATGTAATACGTACTATGAACAAACGATTAATGACCAAGTCAAATGGGATAAATACAGAAAGCGGCTATGTTTGGATTTCAAACATGAAGTCACAAGGATTCTCACCTATAAATGAAGACTCATAATTCGGATACAAGTGTGATTTTCAAAAAGAAAAACAAAGTATAATCTTGAACTTGATTCTTATCAAGAAAACACCTGCCCGACCCTCTTGGGCATAAAGCTCATGGTCCAATAAAATTCTTCAAGTGTAATCTGTTTTCAACTACATCAAGTTTTACACACTTAGAAGACTTAAATTGCCAAATCATATCATCTGATCAGGTCCTGCCAAAAGCTTAATCACTTTACTTGATTCAATCTTTCTATGTACAAGGAATCTGAAACCGGTGGAAGCACATTTGTGTCAGGGTTTGTTGTTTGTGGGTGGAGTGGTGGAAGAGGCAATCCTACCCTTCAGGACAGGTAAGGAAGACTTTGGTGCAGCAATCTACATTTCTGAGTGTTAGGTTTGTGAAGCCATAGTTATTGGTGAAGGACAAGCAACTTAGGATTTTTGTAGCTGCTATCTCAAGAATCTCTAGTGAATTACCTCCAACATCTACGGAGGAAGAGTG
The DNA here is from genome assembly GCA_026214975.1 of Gentiana macrophylla. Lineage (NCBI taxonomy): Eukaryota > Viridiplantae > Streptophyta > Magnoliopsida > Gentianales > Gentianaceae > Gentiana > Gentiana macrophylla. The sequence goes on from CM047807.1 coordinate 17,233,212, forward strand.
GAGTGACAGTGATTACACACTGAACCACTATAAAATCTCGCTACTTACTTTCGTGATTTATATTCCTGCACTTAGTATATTTAGCACATCAACCTCTTGAATCTATGGCCAACCTGAATAACACACACATACACTGCCCAGGTATTTAATACTTGGTATCATATCTTATCAACAAGTAATAAGAGCTTAATTTAAATATATTCGGTTGCAACAACAATTCAAGAGAAACTCGGGCCACGCCAGACGATGCGAGTATCGACGGAACTAACGACATCACGGTATTGAAGTTAAGTAAGTTTGTTAACTCCAAAAGTTTTAATTATTGAGTTTATTCACCTTTACAAATTTAACTAAAGCTCTTTCAAGTGGACCAGCAGAGGCATTGATACAATTCGAATTCAAATGAAATGAACGTTAGACCTCACACTATAAATAGAGGACTTTGTACCAGGATCAAACACCGAGTTAACATGATTACAAGCATTTTTTTGTGCACAAAGTCTAGTTCATCTGAATTACTATCCTTTGTTAGCAGCTCAACAAGATCTTATCTAGGAATTCTTCAAGTGTTCAAGCTACATTGATTTTATCCAGATTTCTACACTTTGAAGAACTACAAGCGAAAATCAATTGATTCAGCCCAACTTTGATCTTAATCAAAGTTTAGATTTGTGAAACAATCCGGTCAAAGGAGTTGCCCAAGGACGAGTTCTTGACATTTATAATGGTGTGATGGCTTGTGTTCGTAGTGATAGTGGTGAAGAGACAGTAAAACTCTCTAAGGACCAAAGTGGTTCAAGCGGGTGAAGAGCAAGCATACAAACCAAGCTAGTTGTTTAGATAGTGATATGAAGGATTAGTCAAGGACTATCATATAGGACTTTTTGTAGCAGCGCTACACTCAAGGAGTTCTAGTGGAATTTTCCTCCTACATCACATGGAAGAGTGGTGACGGAGTTACACCACTGGAACCCAACATAATTCTTGCTACTGCCTTTTATGCATTTACATTATGCTATTTATTTTACAACATTTATATTTATTATACAAAGATAATAAATCAAAATCAACAGTTATAAGCATACACAGCTTCACAAACCGACATTCACTG